>CAKALU010057166.1:0-17943 GCA_916700995.1 Hozukius guyotensis | reverse complement strand
AACACTCGCATTTACATTATTAACAGAAAGCATCTATTGGCCACTAAAACAACTGTATGGCAGAGTGCAGCAGCCATGTGTCCTGGCTTCCTTAAAGGGTAATTTCACATTTTTTTCAAGTCACAGAAGAAAATGACCACAGTAAGAAAACCTAATCTAATGACACATGACTATTGATGATAACCTATCCTTTAAATGGGAGACGGTTAAACCAGTAAAATCAGTTCATGATTTGTTCAAGTTCGACCAGTGATGTAAATAATGACCTCTATTCCCCCTAATCTTATTCTACACTTCATAAAGGAGATTTGGTGCATTCAATAAGGAAAATAGTTGTGATCTTTCCTAAATCACCAAGACATATTTACCCGTTCTACATTTATTTTAAGGAGATGTATTTGCTCCAATGAACACTTAATATGTAAAGGAGTGTGTCTGTCAGGTGGAAAGGAAAAGGATCTCCACTCTGATCCTCCTCTGTGAGCATAGATGGACACTGTACTGAACTTTCATGCAGATCATATTGATGACTAGCTAGTTCCTTAATGACTTTATAATCTATTATGTATTGTAAAGCTCTGTTTTGCAACATAGGACAGGTATGTGTCACTCTAAAAGAGTATAGAGACAGTAAAAGATCTATTACAGTTTACTGAACTATCCTAAAGAAGTGCATATAGGCCGGTTCTCTTCTCTTCTCTTCTCTTCTCTTCTCTTTCCTCCCCCCTCTGTGTCAGAAAAAAAGTAATTGTTGGACACTCCCGTCAACTTCACCTCAACTCTTCCCTGAGTCGAACCAGAAAGATAGAAAGACAGAGAAAGAAAAAAAGAAAGAAAAAATGGGAGGGCCGAGCGAGCGAGATGAAATGTGTTTTAAAGATGGCAGAGCTCCCACTCACTGCAGAGTTACATTCTCATGTTTGCTGAGGAGCTGAAGCCTCGAAGAGACCAGACAGGCGGCGTAGGAAATCAAAGATGGCTGCAAAGCTCCACATCATCAGACTTTTTTTTTTTTCACTTGATTGAACCACGTTCCACATGAAACAGTCAATTGTGTTTTATCTCACTGAATAGTTGCCCTTTGTAGACGTTCAAAAGCACGATTAGCTTAAAAAAAGTTTATTAGAAGATTGAAAAATTCAATTTAAGTCTAAAAGTAAAGGGTCATGAACACCCTGAATGAACACCAATTCAACTCACTGTTATTGATATGATAAGACATTTCAGCAACTGAAATGCAAATATTTTAATTGGTAATTTTTAGTAGACAAAGCCTCTTTTCCTCAAGAATGTGAGGGTGTCCTGTGGGTCAATTTATTACTGGGAGCAGACAGGTAGATTAGATTATGTGCCTACAAATTCATTCAAAAATATCATTGTTCTACTGTGTAACAATTGCAAATGGTACAAGCAGAAAACCTGGTAACCAGTCACACTACTGTAGTCTCCCAGTTCAACTTCTGGTCAAAGTTAAATGCATTAGTGCCTTCAAAGTGTATTGTTCCTTTAACCATGCTTTTATCCATGAAATAAGAATGCTCCTGTGGTGAAGAGTAAAGGTAAAGTCAGGTGAAGATGTATTTTTTAAAAATCCCTCAGCCATTTTGAATCTAACATCTTGCTCCTCTCCTCTGCTGTCTCCCATTGTGCTGCCAGCTGGGCTTGCTGCAGACAGATTCCTCCAGATGTGCTGCGCTCCGATTGGCTCACCGAAGACGTGTCCTCGCTGTGCCGTCTCATATTTCCATTCTGATGCGGAAGAAAGCGCTGAGGATTGTGGGTGGAGTGGATCCTCTCGTGTCAGGGGTGGCTGTCCACCTGTCAGCCAGCTGGTAAGGAAAAGAGATTAGGAAGAAACAAGATTTGATCGACTGCTGTATGCTTGGATGGAATTTCATAACTATTGATAGCGACAGAGTATATCTGATGTTGTCATATGTGACGAGTTACAGAAAAGATCAGATGGTAACACTTCAAATGACAGGATTTGAAGCATGAAAAACATCTATTGACTGTCAGTATGTGATTGGAAAACATATAAATGTACAGCATACAAATGTTTTGTGCAGGATTATCATATAATCAGAAATATGCCACAGTCTCATCACCTGGTTTCACCTGGTGAAGCAGGATCATCATCAGAGTAGCTTTTTATTGATTTGTATTGATCCTTCCCTCCAAGGGGGTAAGGATACCCAACACAGTCTCACGGCAGGTCATGAAGTAGTCCCGAAATTACGAATCTCTTTTATTTGTGTACATAGACACGCATGTCCCCTTTTTTTCATGACACTCAGCACGACTTTCAACAACTTATTTTTTGTGCGTTTTCCTACGAATGTCCAGCAACACGTGACGCACGGGTCAATTTCCACTCCAGCCTTTTAAAAATAAAACTACTTAGTTAGGTTTAGGAATAGATCGACTTGGTTAGGCTTAGGCAACAAACTACTTAGTTAGGTTTAGGAATAGATCGACTTGGTTAGGCTTAGGCAACAAACTACTTAGTTAGCTTTAGGAAAAGATCGTGGTTTGCGTTAAAATAACACCGGAAGTGGCATAACTTAAGCATGGAAGTTACTTGACAAAAGCTACTTAGTTAGCTTTAGGAAAAGATCACGGTTTGCGTTAAAGTAACACCGGAAGTGGCGTAACTTAAGTACGAAGGTTACATGACAAATAAATCAACTTTGACTTGTGGTTTAACACAGGACACAGCTGAAAGTCCCTTGAGCCATGCTGTGCTCCTTTTATGTAGGTGAACCTGAGAACTCAGTGAGCATGAAATTTACTTTAACTTTTGTCTGTTTGGTATAAATTGCAGGCTGTTTCAAACAATCTAATTCTGATGTCCGTCCGTCCATTTCTACTGTGAGATAAAGTGACTGGTATGGGTATATGTGGCCCACACACCGGCAGCTGTATAGAGGAAGTTAAGAGATGGAGCAGAGAGAAAGAGAGAGTTAGTGATTAAAGAGGAGGGGCACCCACACACACACCTATAATCCTCTCACTGACTGAAGCAAAGAGAGAGACGACAGAGATGAGAAAAGATCAAATAATGGTTGAAGGAAGCAAAGAGTGATGTGATAAATAAAACGGTTCAGACACACTGCCCTCTGTGACACTTACACACACACACACACACACATACACACACACACAAGCAGAGGCACTAATTAAACAGGGCATACATGCACGCACACACACACACACACACACACACACACACACACACACACACACACACACACACACACACACACACACACACATACACACACACACACGGCAGCAGACATGCAGGGGCGGTTGAGGTTTTCAAATTACAGCCTGCTGTATATTCCAGGCAGTTTTTCTCTTTCTCTTCTCTGAACACTTGCAACGAATATCTTTCCACAGAGGAATAGGCTACTGTCGGAAAAACTAGAAGCTAAGAAACGCAGCTTGTCTGTGATAAAAAAAAAAAAAGTTTAAATAATGAATATAATAATGAATATCATTTCTTTGGAGGGTTGTACAATGGGAATCATTTGTAGTGCAGATTTCTCACATTTCTGTTTTCTGAGAGTCCCGGGCCACCAAATATTGTGTCATCCTTGAGTCCAAGTGGATGTTTGTGCCAAATTTGAAGAACTTTTCTCAAGGCGTTGCTGAGATATCATGAGAATGGGACGGATGTGAGGTCAGAGTGACCACCAAAATCGAATCAGTTCATCCTTGAGTCCAAGTGAATGTTTGTGCCAAATTTGAAGAAATTCCTTCGAGGTGTTCCTGAGATATTGCGAGAATGGACAGACGGACGGATGGACGGACAACCCAAAAACATTATGCCTCCGGCCACGGCTGTCACCGGCGCGGAGGAATAATACAATGCAATATCCATCTAAAAGTTTACTAACATTTGCTAACATTAGCCATTAGCTATTAGCTACTGGTCATACCAGACCATGTAATGCTGCAGCAGCGAAATCGCTCAATGTGTTGAATTGAACGATGACGTTTTATATTGCTTATGAATTTAGCTTATCATTTGTAAGAGGAAGAATGTGTTCATTCTTCTTTCAAAAGTTACATAGTCTCACTTTAAGCCAAAATCAGTGATCAGTGTCATAGAGTGCTGCAGGGATGACGTATTTTTGTAGGCCAACCAGGAAGTTAGCATCGCACTGGGTTCCCTCGACAAAAAGCCAATGGGATTTTTCCATTGAGTTTTGGATTATTTCAGAAAATAAGCTCTGTGGCAAACAGAATTTAGGATACTTTTGTTCAGCAGATAATCTCCACAAATGAACACCTCTTTTATGATTTTTGAAGTGTGAATGCAATCGCCAGAAGTAAAAAGGTAACTTTATAACGTCTATAAACGAACTACACCACGGTCGCACAAGCGCAAGTATACACAACGAGGCTGTAAAGGCGGATGAGTCAACATGATAACATTTAGTTGTCTCATTTAACTATTTCTTAGCAACTTTCTTTTTTAAGACACATAAGGCTTCAAAAATCATGAGTGGGATATTGATTGATGTATTTTACATCGAAGAACAAAACTTAAAATCTCTTAAGCTTGTGTTAACCATATACCTTATATCAGGCATCTAACTAAAAACCCATTCAATAAACCCATTGACTTTGAGATGAGTGAACCACAAGTGCTAAAATGCTAACTCATTTTCAGGTTTTAGGACTCATTCTTGCAGCTCTCTATTATTGGCTGCATTATCCTATCAAAGAGAAATATTCTAGATGTTGATTGCATTATTTTATACACGTTTCCCCCAAATTCAGCTCGATATATTTGGTATCTTTTGAAACTTTGGAAAATTCGACTAGAATTTGAAATAAAGTTCTCTGAGTTTGAACAACATCTGGATGCACAACCTGAGTTTGTAAAGACTTGTGCACCGGCAGGTCAGAGGGGTTAAAAATCAATAAATAGGGTTCTTTATTTTATGGAGGCGATAAGCAGCGAACCACCACTCCACACAGTCAGTTACAGAAAGCAGCAACAGAAAGTACAATAGTCAGACGTGTAGATTTAACACAGTTTAGATGTAAAGGAAAACCTGGAAGCTGCTGGCACTTGTTAAGCACGACGATGAAAAAAGGCCGGCTGAGTCAAAGAATTCAGCTCTCTTGTTGGCTCGACAGGCCTGAGCGCATATCAGCATGCTGAGGCCACCGGCATTATTCACCCTACTGACTGACTCTGTAGCACCCAGGAAGGAAGGAAGGAACCGGGAGGAGAACTAGTAAAAGACAGGCTTTTTAAGGAGCACTCATTCACTTTAAGTGCTTCAAATTATACAACACCCCGGCCAAGTTTGTGATGCGTCTCTATGAATGTAACGCATTTTCTTGCTCATTCCCTTCCTTCTCTCCCTCCTACAACTTGTTTCTTGTATCATTTCAGTGTCTCCCCCCCTGCCTTCGCCACCATCTCTTCATCTTTGTCTCTCTTCCTCCCTGTCTGCCTTCACTCCCTCAGGTTACCACATCTGCAGGCTTTTTCCACTGGAAGATATTTGTTGAACTTTTAGACTTGAGCTGCAGGGAGGTGGGGTTATTGAAGTCGGTCTAATGTCAGTTTGGAGATGGGTGAGGGGAGGGAGTGAGGGGTACTGGTAAGGGAGAGTATAAATACGTGTCAGGAAACACTAGCGAGCATGGTGGAGAAGTTGAGTCACAGCAAATAGCTCTTCCACTGGAGACACACTTAACAATCGTTTTAACAAAGTTTTTCTTCATGCGACTTTCTCGCATACTTCAGAGGATATGTCTAAATTGAAGCAAAGACAATTCCCCCAAAAGCCTGAAGTCTGAAGTGATGAGAAAGAACGTGAGAATTGCAAAAAAGTAGAAGGCAAAAGAGAGAAAAATCAAAGTAGGGAACCTCCCTTGGCTGGGACTAACACATGGTTAGATTTGCCTGTGTGTCCACATGACTCACAGTCTGGTCAGCAAACGCATAATAAACGTGACAGAAATATCCCCGCACAATGTCACCAGAGTCCACGGCAGGCAGCTAATTGCTAGATAGAGCTGAGTCGTGGTTTGAGAGACGGGAAAAAAAAAAGTCAAACTCTTATAAGTGTAGAGCAAGAGAATGTCCATATATGTCGTTTTTTTTCTTTTAATGTTTCTTATTTCTTTTGAAAGGCTGAATAAATATGCAAAAGAGTCAAGTTGATCTTTTGACTGAGTTCAGTCAAGGTTTTGGTGGCCATGTTATCCAGGAGCAGAGATAAAAGTTTAAAAGGGATTGTTCTCAAGATGAGGAAGATTTTTTTACAAAGAATGTCTTTCAGTTACTCCCAAAATATCATCTATTACAGATATCTTTAAAGATTGTACCTTCAACTGGGCCATTATCTTCATCCACCATGTTTAAGTAACCTAATGGCACTAAACCAATAATTATCAGTTACTTTCTATACATTACCATTTTGCGTCCCTTCAAGTAAAGCAGAGGATCATTCACAGCCTATATCTGCATTAATATTCACATTCAATGTGTTGATCCCCAATTAAGCATAATCCTTCCTCTTCATAGGGTGCAAGAAGTCAAGATACATGTTGTACCTGGGGTTAAAACTTCTGCAAATATCATGGCTTTAGTACAATTAACATCGCCCAGAGGCAGTTGTTAGACACACTTGCCACACATGGTTCGAGGGAGGGCTATGTATTTGAGCAAAATGCCTCGAATTGCCATGACATTTGGTGCAATTATTCATGTCCCCTCAGAGTTCCACAATAAGGATTGTGCACTTACCCGGGGCAAGTAAATCTACCAACTCGCTTGGCCGATCGGGCAAGTGGTAAAAAATAATTAAACACATTGTTTTTTCCAAACCTGATGATGGAATTAGCTAAGGAGTGAGCCATCTCGCTTCCTTCTCATCTCTGTTGATAGTTGCACATGCGCAGTACCGATCGGGGACCCACAAGAAAATGTCGATGGGTAAAGACAAAGTTTATGAGCTGAAGCGCAAGCATTTCAATTATACTGGAAACAGAAGTTTAGTTGGGTGACGTTAGAGTAGTGGTTCCCAACCTTTTTGATTGATTTTATGACATATTTTCTGACGTCATCACCCTAAAAAAAATTACAAATCCTCAATTTTAATAAAATGATTCAGTGTATTAAATGAGTTAGTATTTCTTTTTCTTTTTTTTTTAAAATTAAATCAGCTTTCTTTAATGAATATAACTGTGCCTCTTTTGTGTGCGGCGAGCGGGAGAGCCGTTCTTTTGACCGTGGTGAAAATGTTGTTTTTCAAAGGCTAAACACCGACAAATATGGATTGAAGCAGAATATTTTGTTAGATAAAAACATGTTGTGAATTTCGGAAATTATTACATCTATTTTTTTTTCTATAAATTTCCAGCCACCACTGGAATCTAATTCTACAAATAGTATTATCCTATAATATTAGTGTAGCCTGATCTTTATCTGCAATTATGCATAAATAGCGTGCTTAAACAGAATGTGGCCTACTAAGTAGCAGAAAATATTTATCTTCTTAAATGGTTTTATATACAGACTTTTGTATAAGTTATCCAGTAAGTGTGTTATTATGAGGATGTGGGCGAAACTCCAGAGTCACTTACTTAAAGATTAAACATGACTATTAAGTTTGGTCTTTGTTGTTATTTGATAAACGCTAATCAATAAAACAATTTGTATAAGGGCAAGTAAAAATGTATTTTGGGTGACCAGGCAAGTGAAGAAAAACATAATGTACTGTTGAACCCTGCCCCTGAAGGATGAATTAACAGTTTTGGATTCCTTATCTTTCAATCTAGCTCCATCGTCAGCTCAAAAGTTCAATTTGTCCAATACTGTGGTCCCATCAGGCTCAGCGGTACTTTGTTTAGTGCTAATTAGCAAATGGTAGCATGCTAAACTAAGATGGTGAACATGGTAAGGAAGGAACTTGGAAGGAGGGAAATAGTTATATATAATATAATAGAATAACAATTTTTACACTCTATCAGGCTCTTCCTAGTTGCAGGAGGAATTGCAGACCATAGCATATTGCTTAGCCCTAAAAAAGAAAAGAAAAGAAAAGAAAAGAATTTCAGCTATTTACAATTCCATCTTTTTTTAGCCAACTGGTTGTGTGTATGCAAATGTTTGAGGCACAGTTTGCACAGCGAGGTTAAAAAGATATAGGAACTGCAAACTTCTCTAAACAGCCTTTAATCCTGTTTAGTGAAGCCAGAGCGTTTTGGCTGTTGAAGGGTTAAGCTGAGCTCAGTGATGGTGAGCGGAGGGGAGAGCGCTGAAATCTTTTCCATATTACGGCACACATGAGGAACACATTTAAGTGAGTTCAGCTGTCTGGAGTCTCTCTCTCTCTCTCCCTCTCTCTCTCTCCCTCTCCCTCTCGCTGGCTGGTTAGGGGCGAGTTCAACACAGCAGTATATCATTACACATCTGGGAAAATGCACTCAGAGCCCCGGCTGACACACCAGAGAAAAGAGAGACAATGCGCTCCATCCGTAACTAACCTCTGTGGTAAACGATGGAGGGTTTGAAAAGGAAACAAAATGGGTAAAGAGACCAGATTTACCTAATTCGAGTGAACAAAATGTCTCTAATACGACAGCATAAAACTATCACTTTGGTAGAGTGCGTCAGGGCTGTTATGAAGCCAATAACATCCTTATACCCTCAAAGAAAAACCAACAAAGCCCTGCAAAAAGATGTGAACACGACAAACTGTTCTGGCATTAATATTAACACCGATGGAAATCTGAGACTTCAACGTCTCCCGTCACTTTCCCTCAGTAACTCCACCTCTTTCAAATTGCTCCTGCAGTTTTATTTCGGTATGATGTAGACTGGCTGAGCTTTTGGGAGGGGAGGAATTATACAGTTCTTTTTTTTTCCAGTATGGAAACTGTTGTTTCCTCAGTCTCAGGTCCACATACCACAATAATATTTCTTCCATGACTTCAGCAGTAGTTCTCTCTGCAGATACTATTTGGTCGAATAATGTATCCTTGTTCTTTCCATCCTGTTTGTGTCTTCCTCAAGACACAAAGATGGTAGAGTCCCTGCAGTGAGAATGAAACAAGAGTCATAGAGGTGAGGTCAAAGGTGAGGAGAAAAAAAAAATACCTCCACGCATCACTTTAAGACCCACATATGTCACCCCCTTCATGCCTGACCTCAACCCAGTCATGTCCTGTAAAAGAAGAGGAGGCAACCCAAACTAGAAACCTCCTTTGTGCGTGAGCTTCACTTTAGCAGCTGACACAAAACCATTTGGGGTATTCTCACATCAATGCCAGGGAATTCACAGTCATTTCATAATCCACCTAAATTCAGTGGAAGTGAAACCATTCAACACTTTTGGTGCAGGTATCGTCGTCTCAAAGGAAACAGATTTGAAAGTGCAAAATTGAAAGTCTGCACCTTTTTCTAGCCCTGTATCCCAGAGGAGTTACTTAGATAAAAAAGGTTTGTGATATTGTACATTTGAGTTGAAAAAATCCCTTTGAATTCAGCTTTGCTCACACAGTCTGTGAGTTTTTGGAAGGAAAAACTCCAGCGCCTGGCCTCTCTGGCTTTACGGCTGCAGTTGGTGTGACAACAAGGAAGTAAAACGACTCCTCCAGACCTCCTCCGCACTTGAATGATTTCACAGATGGGATGCAGCAGAATGGCCTACAAAACAGTTGGATCTTGTAAAGCCAGGCAAGGCTTCTGATGCAGGAAAAAAGTTTTATACTTTACTTTTCTTACATTTGTGTTGCTGTACAAACCTCTGGTGGGATTTTGATCTTGACAATGCTTCTAATAATTACAACTTAATTAGTTTCTACGGAAGACGAGAATGGTCGTGCTTGCAATTTCTTTTTTTAATGCCGTTATCTTCAGATAACAAAGTTTGTTTTCTCGTGACAATGGGTTAATTTATGTTGATTCTCGAGAAAACAATGAAATAATTAACTTGTGATCTCAAGATAACGGCATTAAAAAAAAGATTATTCCAAGCACGGCCGTTCTCGGCTTCCGTAAGTTTCTTGACGTTGTATAAAAATAATTGATTCAAAGTCATTTCCCAAAAGACTTGGGACGTTAAAAATAACTGAACTTCTTGAGTTAGAATTATTTTTTATTGCACAATCCCCAGCATTTTTAATGGAAATTTCAAATCAGCCGACGACTGAAGGATATGACAAGGCACAGACTATCCCGAACAGTAACACCAACTCTAGTAGACCAGGACTTCTGGGTAGGGTTAGTGAGTGGGGAATAGTGTGAGGCAATTTCTCTCTAAGAAAGTAGTTAAATTAATAAACCTCACATCACCCACACTGATTTTACTAAAGGGTTCGTCTTTCTCTAATTGAAGGTGTAATAATTCATGAATCAACCTAATATAGTCTTTGGTTGTAATAGCATGCTATTCTTCCATGGCACCATTGGACAACAATAAACCTGCCATAATTGATTATTTTGGCCACATAGGAGAAGTGGAAAACAAACTGTAAATAAGTCATATCCTTATTTGTCTGTGCATTTTCCTACGAATGTCCAGCAACACAAGCGATCAGCAACTAAACTACTTCATTAGGTTTAGGAAAAGATCATGGTTTGGGTAAAATAAGTATGGAAGTAGCGTTACTTAAAGGGAAGTTCAGGTGTTTTGAAGTGGGGTTGTATGAGGTACTTATCCATAGTAGGTGTATTCCTTACACTTAGATGATGGTCGGCACACCACCAGTTTGAGAAACAGACAGGAGTACCAGCAACGGAGCAAAGCAATACAGTGGTGTGGACGGGGACGGAAGAAAAACGTGTTTTAGCCACCTAAAAGAAAGGCTCACATAAAAAAATCAATATCCGTTGCCATCAGACGGCTCTTCCTTCTCCTTTCTGACAGGGAACTGAACTGAAGTGAAAGCTGTCTATGCTTTCTCCAAAGCCGGCAGGCTCACATGACAAAATCAGTATAGATAGGTTTCACTTTCAGTTCAGTTCGCCATCAGAAAAATATTCTAAATATATCGTACACTTAAACTGAGATACATTTTTCTGTCGGCCCCGTCTACAGCAGTACTTTGCTTTGCTCCGGTGCTGGTACTCCTGTCTGTTTCTCCAAGCTGGGGGCGTGTCAACCGCCATCTACTGTAAGTAATATACCGACTATGGATAAGTACCTCCTACAACCCCACTTCAAAGTACCTGAACTATCCCTTTAAAATAAGTATGGAAGTGACATTACTTACATAAGTACATAAGTACGTAACAAATAACTCAATGTTTGGGTTAAAATAACTACGGAAATGGCGTACTTAAGTAGGCCTACATAAGATACGTGACAAATAAGTCTACGTTGACTTCTGGTTTCACACAGGACACAAACAGCGATCTCCTGAACAGAAGTCTAGTGTTTTTAGACCCATCCGTCCACCCCAACCTCCTCTTTACGTCACCTGTCCTGGCTCACGATTATGTGGATTATGTACAAATTATAGTGCATTACTTTTTGCAGGTTTAGCTACAAACAGTGTATGAGAACAGCCTGAACCCCAACATACTTTAGTAGATATAGAAACTTACCTATTTACACCTTACCTATTTGATTTCCTTACTCTTCTCGGTAGCCCTACAGACATCATGACTGAGAGTGTATTGAGAGTCTATATGATATATTCTGTATACATGTTTTACATCATTTTGAATGAAGCGCACATTCTCTGTATATTTTCAAAATGCTTATGTTTCATGTTTCTGTCACGTAACATTACACAAACGTAATACCATAACCATCAATCCAAACTCTCTACACTGTATACATGTATTGTACCAACCCCTACACCCATTTACAACCTTGTAGAATGAAGCTCAATATAACTGAACTGAGACCAACTCACTGTAATGTGCTTTTCTAGCGAGGACTCGCTCGGATTTGTGTAGTGAACCACTAAAATGGATTGCGTACTGCCTTTACTGGGTTATGAGCTTAATTGAGCCCTTGAACTGTCTGCCACCTGCTACCAATCAAACCTCCACCTGCCACATAAAACACCTGGTGGATGCTCGCTGAGGGCAATCAGCCTTTTAACTTCCCCCGAGCTTGAGGTTAAAATGATGCAGCCTGGGGACAGACAGACTGTCACAGCTGATTTTAGTTACTTAACTCGTCGGTTTTGGTACATGGTGGAGAAATGGTAGAGTTCTTCTACAACATGCTTTGTAATTTCTTTGTAATTTGTAATTTATTTTTAACTCATGTCTTTTGAAGTTTGAAGTACATCCCAATTCTTTGTTGAAGTTGCCAGTTTTCTAAAATATGTCAGCGGACACGAAAAGATTCGTTATTTAGCAACTTCAGTAAATTGATGGCTTTGGATCAGACGAGAGAATGTCTGGGTGTGTGTGTGTGTGTGTGTGTGTGTGTGTGTTGGGGGTTGGGAATACCATCTACCTCCGTCTCCACAGTTGAACATGTTCCATATGTTGTTGTTTGTAACTACACACTTGAACTTTTGTGTTACACAGTGAACAAAGTCACTTTCTCTCGTTGTCTTTGATTGTGCTCATTAAATTAACAGTCGTCTATGTTTCTTTATTCTGAATAAATCCTGCCAAACTAAGTCAAGCTCTGAGGTCTTTTTTGTCTCCATTTGATCACTCTGTCTGGGAGCAGCGTTACCTCTTGCATTTTAGTCAGCTGCTGTGTCACTTTTTCCACCCGCTAAGCCAGTGGGAGGAGGGCCGCTGCAGTAAAAGTTAAAGCTACGGGTGGAAGACATCTCCTATCGGTAGCAGGAAACTCAGCCAGCGATTAATCAAAGACCCTGGCAGTGGTGGGAAAAGCTAACTGATTTTGTTGAAAATATGTTTGAAATCAAACTGAAATAGTTTTTTTATTTGAAACGGGCAAAAAATGGGTCAATTTCAAGTTTGATGACACTGTACAATCACTTTTCCTAATGTTTGATTCTTAGTCGATATAGCAGATATAGCTGTTAAATAAGAACTTATTGACATTAATAGTCATTGCAATTAAAATGACCAGAGCCACGAAGAATCTCTGCCTGTGAAAAAGCAATACTTCCTACTCATGTAAGTTGAGTTGTGAATAGGATCTACATCCTGCATGATGTTAACACAGTCGTTTTACATAAAACAAATACAAAATGTCACTACTGCATCAGAAATACAGTGTATATACAAAAAAGAACATCAATAGCACTCCTGCTGTTTTAGTTTTCAACTAAGAGACATGGCAGAATATAGAAACACTAATACAAGAAATGGCATGGTGGTTAAGCATGGTGTTAAGCACCACATCACATCTGTAATAATGTCAGCTTTCTTTATTACATTTTCCACATTATGAAGTGGAGGAGGGGCAGACTTTATATATATATATATATTTTCAATTATAAGGGCCCCAAACAGCTATAGATTTATTATGAAGTTGAGATATGAAAAAATTTTAATTATGATACCATTCTAACTCTTTGTACCCTGAAATAACTTACAAAAGGCCCCCAAAGCACTTAGAAAATATGAAACTCAACTGTATACTACTTTCTGTGTACTTCTACTTTAGAAGAAAATATTGTAGTACTACATTAACCTGACAGAGAAATGTTACTGATTACGTTGCAGATTCAGATTTGACTCACAAAATATAACAATTCAAATATAATGCATTATTATTCATTGAACGATCCAGCATCATATTAGATTCAAGATTCACGGTAATCAAAATTAAGCACAAGGGGCTGATAATACCTCTTTTTCACTCTTCACTTGAAGTAAACATTTGAATGCGGGACTTTTACTGTGCAGTATTAACAGTTGTACTATTAATAGTTAACAGTTTTACAATTAATAGCTAATAGTTTTACTTCAGAAAAAAAGTTTTGAGTAGTCAACTTCTTCTACCATTGCTGACACAAATATTCCCAGTCAGAGAGGGTGAAAAGTAAAGCAAGAGGGCGTTTGCATGGCGCCCCCAAATCACTAAATCCGCCCCTGGACATGGATCTACGTAGACGGGGATCTTAAAGAAAGTTTTATCTTCACTGTTGTAATTATTTTTCAAAATTGTCAAAACATAACTAATATTTCTCTATTTCTCATTTTTCTAATACGGCTTTGTTCACATATGAGACATCTCACACAACTCTGATGGTGATTTTGCATGTAGAAGAAGTTTCTTGAGGGTCACAGGAAATAGAAGGAAGCGAGGAGTTTCCTCAGAACTTCAATGGGACCTCCACTTGGTCACAGCAGGAGGAGGAGCATATAGTCTACATCAAGACCCCTGATGCTGCAAGGAGGAGTGGGGCTGAAGAGGATGCTGATGATGAGGAAATAAGCAAAACATATAAAGTATTTTAAAAGAGAAGCCTGCAGGGAAATAATGAACAGGAAGATAAAAGAGAAAGCAGTACATGGAAGACAACACATTCAAACAAGCGTTAGATTAATGAACAGACTCTTAATGACATTGATTTAATTAAACTGTGTTAGCCGAGCATTATAGTTCACGATTTAATGATGCAATCTGTGATGAATGTGAACTGTCTGAACTGAGGCAAATAGCTTCTGCTTTTCAGTTTATGTTAAATGTGTTTGTCGACAAAACTGATTCACAAATTAATTATTCTTAAATAAACTGCTTTCTGGTATCCAAAAATGCATGAAAATGAAAGTATGTCTCTATTACTCACAGACATGAACAAACACACAATGGCATACTCATCCCTTTTTCCTCTCTCTCCCATTTTCTAAAAATCGTCCTCACCCTGACTATATCCTAGTTTCACAAGCTCCACATCATCACTTCTCATCCTCCTCCTCCTCCTTCTCTTTTCTTCTCTGCCTGTAGCACAGCTTGTCTGGATCCATGGGTTTGGATCACAGTCCAAATGTTAGGGTTTGCTGTCCAGAGAAAACACAAGGCAGAGCCAAACAAAAGGAGAAAAAAGGGAAACTGAAGTTACTGCAGGGAGCAGTTTTCTGTGTCCTGTGATACTGTTAAGAGAGATACCGATTTGAGGCACTGCTGTTTGTATTTGATATGGATTCACACTGCTTTGTGTCAAAGCTCTGAAAAACAAAAAACAAATAAACTAAATCCAATTGGTGACTGGAAACAATGTCACACCAATAATCCCTCACAAGCACTGCATGTTAAAGAGCCCCAGTTGTTTTACTGACAAAGGTGCAAATGCTCACAGTGAGGCTATTAAATGTGAGATCAGTGCAGTAGAGGAAAATACTGATCAAATATTGCTCATTGCACCAGCTGATCTGCATCTGCAGTCCCTTCGCAGCAGAAGCAGTTAAACACATAATTATTAAACAATACAGTACACAATAAAATACAAATAATACATACAATACAATACAATACAAATCATCAAATTATCAGTGATAAGTGTATTTATTTCCATGCTCCTGCTTTCAAAAAATGAAAGACGTGTTCAAAATCAGACGTGTTCTTAAAGGTGCAATGTGTAAAATATTGCCATAATTTTAGTTTAAACATTAAAAGACGTTATGACAAAGACGTATGCCCGTCCTGTCTTGTGTACTACAAGACAAGAGGCGATAGTGAGTCACTGTAGTGTCCAGTCGGCCATCAATCCAACACGAGAGGATGAAGAAGTAGAGCTGCCCCGAGGGCTTGTCAATCACGTTAAAGGTACAGGGTCCATGTACCCTACATTTAGATGACGTTAGTTTGTTTATTGGATTAAATCCAAAGGGGTAGAAACGAGAAAAGGACTCATAATTTCGTTTCGTCCTCCTCACCGCCAGGAAAACTACTTTGCCGGGAGAAGAGCGGGCGGTAGCTTCGGGAGACCAACGTGTTCTCATCCTAGCAAGTCACATACTGCCGTTTTGTCAGACCCCTTGGCGTCACTTTACGGTCACAGTAAACAAATGTTTAACTTTGTGAATTCAATCAAAAACACTTGTTTAGGATTAGGCAACAAAACCACATAGTTAGGTTTAGGACAAAACTACATGTTTGGGCTTAAAATTACTGTTTGCAAAGTGAAAATTAAACTTCACGTTGTGAACACGGGACACGGACGGAGAGCTGATTGTAAAGTGAAAGTGAAACTTGACACCCGGCACACGAACAGCGGTCTTCAGGATGTTGTTGGACCCATCCACCCAATGTGTGTTTTTTCACCCTTAAAACTACCACACTTCCGGAGCATTTTCTCTGAGTGTTTAATATTGACGCAGATGGGTTTACATTGTAGTTACTTTAAAGCCAAGTGCATCTCATACAGGCGCTAAAGGGTGCCTTGTGCGTTGGCATCACACGCCGAGGTGCGTGACAAAGCGTCGGTATTTTATGCCCTGGGAATGAGAACTGGCTGAGATGGCCCTTCAGTTACCAGTTAACACAAATTCAGCAAGTACAAACTCCAGCGAGTTGCTACAGCTGCTAACTGAAGGACTTTTTCCAGAGCCCGCTTGGTTGGATTTTGCGTATTCTTATCCAGCTGTTAGTTAATAGTAGAGTTTTTCGTTATATAACTGATGACTGTAGATGTAGATTGTATGGACCCAGTAGTAGAGGTGAAATGCTAACCCCTATTTGTTTGGAGCAGGTGGCTGTAGGATCGTACACATTGCATCTTTAAAATGACAATTAATTAATGGATTTGGAGCATTAGGGAGACTTAATTTAGGAAAGTAGATTACACTAATTGGTGAAAATGCTTCAGGAAATCCCCAGGTGAGCTCCTGCTGAGCGACTAAGTGCAGGTTCTTTGTTCGGAAGTTAGTGGCTGACCAAGTTTATTACAGTCTTCACAGACTGCCTGGCCTCACGGTGGCTTTGTGGTTTATGCAGGTGAGAATGAAGGTTATGCATCACTATAGCACAGCGCCGCCTTTAAAACTACACAGATTGATTTGAAAAGGAAGTATCGATGATGTAAACATAGAGAAAACCACAAACATCACAGAACAGTATTAACTGTCAAGCCTTTAATTATCTCCTTCATGTGTAGGCTCATATATACAGATAATAATTAGATGCATTTATAATTTCCTTCGACTGTATGTAAATAATAGACTTGCTCCAGGTAAGTGTTTATGAAATGAAGGCACCAGGAACAGCAGGACATCCATAGGAAGGGATCATGTTTACTCATGTTCACTAATTAGCAAATTGCTCAGAGTTTATGCCAGTTACAGACTGCTCCACAGGAGCTGTATCTCGGCTTGAAATGCTTTATATTTCCTGTATGTTGCTCCGCATAGCTGTGTGGTTTATTCTGTGAGAAATAATATACCTCGATTAAGAAAATGAGTGTTTTAGCACGATAGGACAGACATGTTAAATGTATCTGACAAACTTGTAGAGATCACGTACGCATGCTTCTGTTTGTTAGTGTACACACGTAGGCAAAATTGTTGGTACCCTTCCGTTAAAGAAAGAAAAACCCACAATGGTCACTGAAATAACTTGAAACTGACAAAAGTAATAATAAATAAAAATTCACTGAAAATTAACTAATGAAAATCAGACATTGCTTTTGAATTGTGGTTCAACAGAATCATTTTAAAAAACAAACTGATGAAACTGGCCTGGACAAAAATGATGGTACCCTTAACTTAATATTTAGTTGCACAACCTTTCGAGGCAATCACTTCAATCGAGTGATTTCTGTAACTCTCAATGAGACTTCTGCACCTGTCGACAGGTATTTTGGCCCACTCCTCGTGAGCAAACTGCTCTAGCTGTCTCAGGTTTGAAGGGTGCCTTCTCCGAATGCATGTTTCAGCTCCTTCCACAGATGTTCAATAGGATTTAGATCAGGGCTCATAGAAGGCCACTTCAGAATAGTCCAATATTTTGTTCTTAGCCATTCTTGGGTGTTTTTAGCTGTGTTTTGGGTCATTATCCTGTTTGAGGACCCATGACCTGC
>CAKALU010057165.1:20758-48908 GCA_916700995.1 Hozukius guyotensis | reverse complement strand
ACTAACAAGACTCTGGACTGCATTGCGTGACTCAGTTGACAGATATTTCAACAGTGTCTCCAGTGGTAACCCTCTATTCTTCGTGTGCATGAATGTTTAATCCTTGTTTGAACTGTTGCAAGTGCAACGTGAGGATATTGCCCAGCGGCTACAATATTGTTCAGCTGACCATCTCAATGTGACACCAGAGAATGCACACACACACACAGACCGACAGAGTGACAAAAATATACGGAGATAAGCTTTCACTTGCAAGAGCAGCGAGAGCTCTTTAAGATCATGTGTCTCGTAGCCTTGAGAGGCTAGGAAGTCCAGACGGTGCAGAGAATCAGAGAGAAGCACCGCCGTCTACACTGGCATCAAACTGTGGCTTTGTGTTCAGTATTCCAGATTACAATAATTGGATTAAATTTTCAGGTCTGGATGTATATTTTTGGGGTATTTTAGTGAATAAAAGGGTGACGTAGGACCGATATTAGACCTCAAACTGAAATTCAAACTTCAACATTTATGTCGATGAGAGAGGAAAGATGTCAGATCAATATCAGGTTGCTAAGGTGCACAAATGTATTTTCAATTGATTTTCCTTTCCATTGATTCCAGTTCAGTGTCAGGTTGCTGGATCAGAGTAAAGGGAGTTTGAAACTGTAATGTAGGCTATACTGTATAATGATGTTGTGATATTGTTTTTCCATGATAAAGGCTAGGATGTTTTTAAATGCATTAGTAAGGGCATCCACCATGGAGCTGATAGGGATTCAGTTTCTTGCTTAAGAACGCTTCACCAGGGTGGCAGTCTTCCTTTACAATGAGATTCTTTAATGGAGTTTTAATCAATTTTGACATACATTTCAGGACTTTCTTATCTATGAATGTCGTGAATTAACATAGCATACAGGCATTCTATGGAGCCCCGAAACTGACAAAATGTAGTAAAAAGTTTTCAGATAACTCAAAAATATAACTGGTTGTAAAGCAAAGTGCTTTCTCTGTTTTTCATTTGCCCACTATCAGATCAAAAAATAAAAAAAACTAGAAAACTAGAACATTTAATTACTCTTCTAGTTATTTTTCACCTGTTCATTTTTGTTAGTTTTCAACTTCTTCTTTTTGTCTTGGCACACATTTGGCCTAATCTTTTCTCTATTTTCCGCACACATTTTCCCACTTTCCTCATCACTTTTCCATTTTCCCTAATGCTTATATTATATTGAGCTGGACATGTCGGTGAATATCCAGGGCAACAACTGTGTTGCTAGCTAGCTTAACTGAAAACACTTGTAGCTAAACACACTTAGCACCATAGCCTTTTTAGCGAGCTAACTTTTGCCATAAAACACCCCTCAGGGCATATTTTTTTTCCATATACTGTACTTCAGAGCATCTAACAGTTTAATAATAGTAGTTAAAGCATTATATGCAGAGGCGAGGTGTAGGGCTGGGCAATATATCAATATTACATCAATATTGTGATATTGAGTATCAAATAGACTAGATATCGTCTTAGATTTTGGATATCATAATATCGTTATATGGCATAAGTTTGTTTTTTTTCCTGGTTTTCAAGGCTACATGACAGTAAAGTGATGCATTTTTTTTCTATCACATTACTGATGATCAAAAATCTCATTGTCTAAATATTACAATATTGTGGCAATATCGATATTGACGTATTTGGTCAAAAATATTGTCATATTTGATTTTCTCCATATCGCCCATCCCTAGCGAGAGGTCAATTAGGGCAAGTGGGGGAAAGCCCCACAAATGTGATGCCACATGGGGCTGATTGCTTATTGCCCCTCTGCAATATGTTTGGCTTTTTTCCAAGTCAATCGTAGTAGAAGCTTGCAACTGCGGCCACCATGAACGATGTGGATTAGCCTATTTTCTAGATGGTGCCCACCAGGCACAGTATATTATTATAATATAAACCAAACCCCTGGTAAAAAAAAATAATCAGATTTAACATGGAGTGGTTCTCCAGGAAAAAAAACAAAAAAACAGCAAACTGCTAGCCTGTCAGTGTGTGTTATTGGGAGGGGATGGTACATGGTCAAGAACAGGCTTTCAGGATCTCTCTAGCATCTTTCTGAGAGGATTACCAAACATGAAAGCAGCAGGACAGTAAAATTGGGCAGCAGTGCAAACATAGCTTCTCAAATTGACAGCGCATACAAATGGGGATTTGAGCAGGTGAACGGGTGTGTGCTCAGTTGGATTATCACCTGTGTTGAAGTCATTCAAGTTATGTCAAATGGTAAAATGATCCAAAGTAGTTGTACTTCTTTTCAACCTAAAAACGCCACTGATTGTATTGATGTATTCAGTTATGTTTTTGACTTTTACTTAAACTTTTACTGTTTTTTTTCAGTTTTGGGGCTCCATAGCAGCATATTCATCTGAATTTATGGTAGAAAAACAATAGGCCTTGTACAGCACCTCCATCAAAGACACAGACGTTATTTCACTCTGGAAGACCAAAGGGCCAAACCTCCCAGCTAGCAAGTCTTTCATTCAAACAGTAGCCTATGATTTGTGCTCATGGTTAGAGGCTACAGGTAAGATCAGGACAGAATTGTTTATATCCTGCCTTTTGCTTTACAACACACATTTCTCTCTTCACTGGTAAACATAGACCAGGAGACAGATCCAGGGGAACGCCTTTTAAGTCCCTTTTTTTCCTCCTCTCTTTTTTTTCCATGTTTCCACAGTTTCTTGTGTAACGTCAGTGCAATCTGGCCTGGCTGGTTTCACTTTCTGCGTTGCTATTTTTAGCAGCAGCAACTGTCCTTCGCCAACAACCCCCCCATTTTTGAGTAAATATGCCCTGTCTGGAGGCCTGTAGTTCAGCCCTGCCCTGGGTCTCTGGGGAGTGTGTATCTGTACTACACACATTGTATATTTGTGTGTGTGTGTGTTAGTGTGTATGAGAGATTTAAAGCCTCTGTAATCAAAGCCAGAGAATGTGCATGCTTTCCCAGGCCCAGCTGACTCCACTCTAAAGCATTACACCAGCACACTCACTGGTCTACGGTATCCTGCGTCTTAATGGGTCCAAGGCGCTGAGTATTTGTGCGTACATCTGTGCATGTGTGTGTGGAGGGTGAGGAAGTTGTCTGGCAGCGGGCTTCCTCTATGATGTTAAAGCAAACTCTATGATGTTAAGACTGTTTGCCAAATGGTCTCTGCACTCCTGGAGCATTGATTCTTTCTTGCAGTTACAGTGCACATGATCTCAGGCTTTGATGATGGACCCTAATTATGGATGTCCTGATCAAACGGTGATGGAATTCATTCAAAAGTAGAAGAAACAACATGAACATTTTCTATTACATAGGCCATTTAGCCAGCTCTTAAAGGGTCAGGGCAGGAAACAGATACTCTGGATTTTTTATTTGTGGCTGACATTGGGGTGACCGTTGGTTTTTGTGATGTTAAAAACAGAAAGTGTTTGAAGTGCATCACACAGTAAGCGGATGTAAGAGTATACAGAAAACTCCTATCATGCAGTTTTAGGGCTTCTACTCTTTCAAGTCAGTGCTTTGAGCTGTCAAGTTGTTTGGGTGGTTATTCCCACGAGACAGGAACACAACACATCTCTCCCTTAGACAGGGATCTATGAGAATTAAAGAGAGACAGAGAGGAAGAGAGGGAGCAAGACTAAAACTATAGACATATAGCTGGCAGAGTTTGACATGCTGTCATCCCTAAAATATCAATGCACACACATAAAGTCAGGTGTCTCCGATAACTTTGGCCCTGACCAAAGTCATCAGTCCAATTGGGCAAATCCACATTGGGCAACAATTCCATAATAACCTTTCAGCATATTGTAATTCAAGTGTTCTGAGAGAAAACTTGACTTCTGCACTTCCTCATGGCTCTGTTTTCAGGCTTTAGAAAATATATACTGTGATGGGAGAATTTGGCCAATCACAGGTCATTTCAGAGAGAGAACGTTCCTATTGGCTGTTCATTCAACGGAGGCAGCTCTCAATCAGTCGCAAACTCCCACCAAAGATTCTGTTACTGTAATGCCTGTTTCTCACCTCAAATGTTTTCAGAAACATCTTGTAGTGTACTGCTTAGCTGTAGAATGAGAAAGTTTGCGCCGGCTGGTGGGCGGTGCTTGGTATTTCCTCAAGAGATGTCAACATGGCTGCCGGGTCACAAACTTTCTGAACTCTCAACTTTCTTTTCCTTCGGTCTGTGAAATCTTGCAGATGCCATTAGGAGCACCGGAGGACACTGGAAAAAAAGACACAGAGGCACACAATGTTTTTCAGATTACCTGTCTCATGCAATACTGTCAGGATATGGTGACCGTTTTAAAATCGACCGATCGATCAATATTTGTTAAAGAAGACATGTGTGTCAAAATACCATTGCAAATTAAATGTTGTTGTGCTGCAGAGATGTCTAGGCCTACACACATCGACCAAACAATCTTTGTTTGGTACAGATCCCCGCAAAAAATCACACCATAATCAATTTAGTATGTTTTTCAATGAAAAAAGACAATAATGATGTAAAAATTATCATTCCCTCTAATATCCCAAATCATACCAAATCATACCAAATCATACCAAATCATACCAAATCACAATTAGATATTTTTTTTTTTTCAAATTGTGCAGTCTTAT
The DNA here is from genome assembly GCA_916700995.1 of Hozukius guyotensis. Classification (NCBI taxonomy): domain Eukaryota; kingdom Metazoa; phylum Chordata; class Actinopteri; order Perciformes; family Sebastidae; genus Hozukius; species Hozukius guyotensis. The sequence goes on along the minus strand of CAKALU010057165.1, from coordinate 44,265 downwards.
ACCTAATAACAGATTGCATGAAGAAAAAGCTTGAAGTGCTGATTACCATAAAGGGTAATTTGCGTACTCTGAGGCAATAATAGTAGATAATCAGGGCTGAATAAGCTATACTTCACAGTTTACAGTAGCTCAGTTTAAGCTACTGTACACTGACACTGACGAGGCATTTAGACTCAGCTCTTACAAGATCAATGAACAGAAAGTGTCTGAAAACCATCATGATGTGATCAAGTTAAACACATTTTATAGATGAATTTCATTTAGATGCATGTGACTGGATTTCTTCTGAAAATATGAGTTGAATTATCTTTGAAAGTAGAAGAAGAAGTAGAGTATGACTGTTACGTCTTTCAGTCCAGACATCAGACGACTTCGCCGAGAGCGAAATGTAACTCACATGGTCTGTTTTTCTTTAATGTGTGAAATCAATAAGTCAGTAGACTCCGTCATAAATCTTTTACATTTTCTGTCTGTTTTGTGAGAGCAGCCCAGTAGACTGAACACACAGTGTATTTGATTATTTCAAAAATAGATTGGACAGATGAAGAGATTATTGTTGTTTTTTTGTCATAGCCACACCACTTTATAATGATTTATTAATGCTGTTTGAGGAGACTGGGGATGGAACTGACTGGCTGTGGAAATCAACCAGACTGGACCAGAACAGCGATTATTCAGGTTCATCACAGCGGACCCTTATCTGGGTGACACTATCCAGCGTGATGGGTCGCTGAGGACAGTTTCTGATAAGCAGCAGCAGTAGCAATAAACAGCAGCTGGGATAGAATAACGAATGCTACTTTTTTCTCAAAATTGTTGAAAGATTTCTGTGCTAACTGGAAGAAGATAAGAACATTTTACAGACAGAAAGGGGAAAAAAAGGGGCAAACTGTAACACTAACTTTCAACATCCATAATATTAAATTGACGAATAAAGTATGAACGAAAAAGACACAAAAGTTCAAGGGAAACAGCTAATTTGTGTTATCACCTTTTAAGCGTTGTGAGTATGCCAGTTTTGCTGTCATTGACAATTTTATTCTCCTGTCACCATGGCAACAGCAGTTTGTTTGGAGAGATGTGTTTTGACAGGAAGTGACCTCGCCGTGACCTTCTGATGTCATGGGTCCAGGGAAGAGGTCGGAGGCCAAGGCTGGCATGTTGTGGTGTGTGTGTGTGTGTGTGTGTGTGTGTGTGTGTGTGTGTGTGAGAATGTCAATATCTGTCGACTGGAAGAATGTCTGACTGACAGGACAACTTGTAGTTCCAGTACTGTTGAAGCTTGAAATATTTTAGCTGGATTTTGGTTCACAAAATGTCCAGTTTGAGTTTGAACAAAACCATTTGGAGGTTTTATTTGCTGTTGAGTTAAGCTGGACAATGAACCGTAACAGTCCAACAATTTACAATGTTTACTGAGGTAATAAATCAAGTGAGAAGTAGGCTCATTTTCTCATAGACTTCTATACAATCAGACTTCTTTTTGCAACCAGAGGAGTCGCCCCCTGCTGGCTGTTAGGAGTAATTTAGATATATAAGACAAAGATGATAGTAGCATTGTTTTGTATACTGTCACATGACTGATCAATGGACTGTGTGTATGAAAACTAGAAACAACCTCAAACACCACCCTCACGAAGGTAAAATAGCAAAAAACATTTGGTTAATGAAGCATGGCATAGCCTATTGTAAAAGAGGTGTGATAATTGTGATGCAGTGTTTTACTGCCATATAGGATATAATGGCCACAATACACAGTATAGGGTTTAGGTTCACCCGGACATTGTTTCACAATCCATCAATCTTGTAAGATTTGTTGACTTGTTCCTAATAGTTGCTGATCACAGCAGCCCACGTAAATATTTTACATTTGTTTCAAGCATACCCTGACCTTATTACAATACTCCTCTTGCCTCTGATCTAAGCAGAAGGCAGACAGATAAACAGACTCCCCATGTGCTCATTTAAAATTGATGTACTGACTGTAACAACACACAAGTCAACAGCTATAGCTGTAATATGTTGCAACAGGGTTCAGGTTAGCTGTGTAAACTATTATAAGATGTTCTCTTTCTGACTTCTGATTGGACAAAGCTGCTTATATTACCTTATATTTCATCACGTCATTAAGTCACCTCCAAATATCATCACTCACAATATAACTTGGCCACCACATTGTTAAGCTACGTTATTGATTAGCAAACCCAATGAGCCTTTACACTGTTGCCACTCATTTTCTCCTCAATCAAAATCTTTCCAAACCACGGCCTCTTGTGGCTTATTGCTTAAGTGTAATGTTTCATGCTGTAATGCATTCCTCCAGCATGCGGTATTTGAGGTTTGCTGCGCAGGATTTACCCTGGAACACACTTCAGTGTGCGTAGATGGTGTTGTATCAGAGACTGGTGGCTTGTTTTGGCCGGGGTGACGACTGGCTGCCGGGTTGTCTGGGAAGCACGATCTCTGACTCGGTTTCATAGTGAGGGGAGAATGTAGGCCTCATGAATTATTCTGCTTTATCTGGCGCTGCTACTACTGCAGTCTCTCTGCTGCCTCTGCCCGTCTCGCCCTCTTTAATCTGTCTCCTCGTCACCTCCTTCTTTGCCTCCTCTTTTTGTCTCTCCCTGCCATGTCTTTCTTTTGGTCTAACTCTCTCCCGTCCTCGTATTGTTGCTGTGTCACCGCAGAGATGCTGGTGTCACGGGAGCAGATGGGCGGTTGCTGCAGACGTCTGTAACCTTGGCAACCGCAGCCTCACCTGCTCTGGCATTAAGCCTCCCTCCTTGTTATGCCACCCGAGACACAAAAGCACCGTCATCCCCGACTCCATGTTCCTCTTCCTCCTTATATCTCCTACTACATCCTTTTCCTCTTCCTCTTTCTAATATCGTCTTCCTCATTCCATTCCTCTTTCTTTCTTCCATCTACTTTTAAACACTGCCTTATTGCCAGTTTTCAATAGCTATTGTATCGGAGTGACAGGGAGTGTATGTGTTGATAAAATCTATCCACTTCTATCCACACCCATCTTCAAACTTGGCCTTCATTTTGATCTCAACTACACACCTGAAAGGTTCTGTGACTGCATCTTGCACGGTTGTGACGCTATCACGTTGACATAATCTGTCCACAGACAGACAGACAGACATATAAACACCTGGCAAAGTACTCGTCGCTGGTAGTTCCTGCTACAGTAGGTGTCTCCAGGACCACATCTTGCCACGCTGACACACACACAGACTCACAGCTGTCACAGCTGGTAACAACAGCACCTGACTACCTGTTTCTGAGATATTTAAGAACTATGCAATCATTTAGGATATTACAATAAAAACATGTACTTTGTTGTTCTCTTGGGGTTTAATTATGTTGTTATTTTCATTTATTTTACACAATTTATGCATTTATGTGTTGGACTTCAACCGGCTACCCTCCACTTTCCAAGTCAGGTCCCTACAGACTGAGCTACTGCCAACCCTTTATGTTGATTTTTACAGTTTCAGCAAGAATACAGGAGCCTCCCAACAAATGCAACCTTTTTCTCTAATATAATATAATAATATGGTTTGTATCACTCATACCAACATGTAACTGAATCTTTGTCATATTTTCTGAATGGTTGCTATACAAACTCCATGCATAAAGTACGATATGACATCATTGTTGATATGCTAATAGAGGACATATGGTCATGAGAGCTCATAAAACATTTGGGTTTGCCTTTTTGATGTGCTTTCAAACCTTACAGCTAAAACAGCAGATGTTGTCTTAGTTAATGAGAGCAGCAGACAGGTGTTTGTTTTTGAAAGTGTGCTCTACTTGTGACTAAAATTTAGAGGAGCTGCTGCTCATTAGGTTACAAAGTATGTGCTTTTAGCTGACTCTGTCTCACAGCTTATGTTTATATTTAACAGTCTAGGTTAAGTCCATCATAGGGCTAGATCATTTAATCATTTAGGTTGACATATCGGACAATATTAGCTTGTTACAGATACATGTACATATATCGTTATTGATGCATGCTGTCCGATAAATGACAAGAGATTGCAGTACAGAAATGCCAAACTAGGTTTGAAGCAATTTAGAAAGAGTGTCACCACTGCATAGTTGTTTCGTCCAGCAGAAAGCTCTGACAAGTTGATCTTTCAACTGTAAAATGTTTCACTCAGTTTGTAAAGAAAACAAGAACAAAAAACAAACAATGTATGTATTTATGTAAAAAAAAAAAAAAGACTGTCCAAGTCAAACGGGAGTCTGGTCATCACTACCAATCACTTCTGCAGTTGCATGTTTGCTTGCATTGCGCAGCAAATGGAGAGACAGAGGCTGACGAGTCCCTCTGCAAGATTATAGATAATAGTTGCCATGGAGATGCACTGGTGGGAAGGCCACAGATGCCCCAGGCAAAGACACACAGAGAGAGAGAGAGAGAGAGAGAGAGAGAGAGAGAGAGCACATGTTAACGTTAGAGAGCAGACTGTTTAAAGAGGCTCATTGGTATTCTCTGGGAAAGCAACAGTATACTACAGCATATATGTGTGTTTGTAATTGTAACAGTAATCATACAGTAAAGTACCTGTAATCACTCCGGGATATTAAGAAGATGAGGTGTGGCTGGGGGTCCCTGGGTAGTCCTAACAGACTATTTGAAGATCATTTGATGGTAAAATCTCTCCAAAAACCTCTTAATTTTTAAGCCTAAAAGGTCCAGTGTGTAAGATCTGGCGGTATCTAGCGGTGAAGTGAGGAGATTGCAACCAACTGAAGTCTCTCCCGTGTGCCACTGGCTACTCATACGACAGCCAGTTGTTGTAAGAGTAGTGTAGGTCAGTTGGAGCAGAGCCAGTGTGTGGAGTGTGTGTGTATGTGGGAAGTGAGTGGTGAAGCAAGAGAGAGAGAGCGGCAGCGACAGGAGCAAGTAACGTTATCAACTCCGGCCCAAGCAGGGAAAGTTAACAGAGTTTGGTTTGTCCATTCTGGGCTACTGTAGAAACATGGCGGACTCTGTAGAGAGGGGACCCGCTCCCTATGTACTGTAGGTATAGTAAATGGCTCATTCCAAGGTAACGAACAAACAATTCTTATTATCAGGTGATTATCCACTAACGAAAACATACTCCCTAATCCCCCTAATTGTTACACACTGGCCATTTAAAAGCCAGCCTGGTCTCCTAAAAAATTACATTCCCATACAATGAATCTTCATTGTCAATTATGTTTCTAGGGTATTTTGTCCTGGATTACATTTATATTTGACATATCACAAATACGCTTCTAATCAAAGTCCATGGAAGTCTGCATAGGGAGGAGGTCAATGTTGGATGGATGGATCAAACAAACAAACCCCCAGGAGATCGCTGTTTGTGTCCCGTGTGTAACGAAAAGTTAAGTGAACTTATTTTAACGGTATATTAAACATTACATAAGCAAACAGCTATTAGAAATGTTTCTCGCATTTCTATATCCTATATGGTATGCAACAGTTGAATGGCTGCTGGCTGCATAACACTGTCATTGTACATGTATAATAAAACAGTAATCTAGATCATTTAGTTATGTAATTATTTCCAGAATGGTGTGTAATGGTGTTTATGTGTGTGTGTATGTTATCTGTTCCTGTTCCCACTCTCTCTCTGCTCTCTAAGCCCTCTTCCGGTTTTCACAGTGAGGTTACTGTGTGTGTGTGTGTGTGTGTGTGTGTGGTATTCCCTCTCTGTCCTTCAGTCTCTATCTCTCTCTCTCTCTCTCTCTCTTGCAGTGAAGTTCAGACATTCATTTCCGTAACAGCAGACAATTTGACCTTAGCAACAAACCTCCTGATTCTCACCTTAGCAACAGGCCAAGATCTGCGCTGTCATGGAAACCGTAACAAACCTGTCAGTTAAGTCAGTTGCTAGGTGACGACGAAGAATAGTTACTTTGCCATTCACTGCATGGGCAGACTAACACTTTGCCCGGTCTACATTTAAACATGACTAAACATGATCAAATCTGTATATATATATATATTTACACATTACTCTGCATACACACAGGTCTTGTCATATAATGATTAAATTTCCATAAGATAATTTTGTAACCATCAGTTGTGTTATGTTTGGTACTCCCCTATCTGCACCAGTAGCCTATATTAATACTCTAGATGGCACTTCTTTTGGTTTGACCAAAGTTGATGCTAAACTAACTCAGATGACACAAAACAGCAAATGCAAAGTAGCAAAAAGTTGCCGCATAAAATACATAATTACAATTTTCATGATGGATTATTATTATGTAGAAACTATACAAAATCATAAATGATACTACATTCTCTGAAAGTAAAGTACATGGGTAGTATTCAGCACCTTGTCTGGGTGGGTCCATCTCACAAACACATAAATAAGCACACATGTATTTTCACTGGAAGCTTTGCAGCCAGGAAGCAGATCAAAAGCAGGAAAGGGAGAGTGAGGGGGAGAGGAAGGAAAAAGAATAAAGTCACATTTCCCGGGAGGGAGTCCCTCCTTCTCTCTGCAGGGTGGACAGACAGAGAGATAGACAGACAGACAGACAGACAGACAGACAGACAGACAGACAGACAGACATAAAGGGGGTGGAGGTTGATCTCAGTATACTGGTACACGTTATTTACCCAAAATATATGCTTATTTAGGGTAAAAAAGGTCCCATAGGCTCTGCCCTTTTTCCTTGAACTTGACATTCACATCCATTTCCCACTAGAAACAGACGGGATAGGGAAGCTGCTTTACATGTAAGGTTTTACGACTCTGTATGTTTTTGTTGCAATGTCTTTGCTTTTTGTGGGATAGTAAGTAAATTGCACATACTGTACACTCTAGACGATTACTGTTGTTTTCCTGAGATAGATTTAAGGTTCATTGAAGACCAGCCTCAAATCAGTTCACCTAAGTGTCACCAGAATAAAACTCACCAAAACCGCCTGGGTTAGTCTTTCCAACAATCACCAACTCTGGTTTGGTCGAAATCATCATCATTTTAATACTATATTGTATATTATGTTGGGTAAACCTGCATTAACTTGGGGGCAGTGGAAAAAAAACGCTGACATATTATTACCTATTAAATTTATATAGTGATTTTGTTAGCAAACATTTGCTTATTTGCTTGTACACATCCAGCAGACACAGAGCAACATTATCATTTATTTTAAGTCATGTTGCTACTTGAAGAACGAAAGTCCAATATTCTCCGTCCACTCCTCAGGGAAATATCTGCTGCTAAATGCTCCAATATGTTCACCAACTAGTCGTTAACTTGGTCAGTCTGTTGTTTCCTGCTGGGCAGTTAGGGTACAGTGGGTTTATCAGAGCTTTTTCACTGAAAACAGCTGCCTGCTGCTTCTGCTTCTAGTGACCAAAAAAAGTAAAGAAACAATGAGCTGAAACATGCAAAGATGCTCCGTAGAGCTGAGGGAGCAGCAGAGTTAGTGATAATTCTCTCTGGGTACATCAGTACGTGTGACCACTTTCAGTTACTTAAAGTCATTTGATCCACTGTTAATAAAACAATATTGATTAGTGCAGCTTTAAGTAACAACAGTCACATAATGTTAAAGTGCTTCAACTAAAAGAATATCAATTACATTACAGATTTTGTTTTGATGATCTGCAAAAATGCATCGCTTAAAACAGAGCTGCTATTACAACAGAGTTCCACGACTATAACTTGTAAACTTGATGATTGAGGCTGTGATGATGTGTCAATTAGTCGACTAATTGGTCGTTTTGGTCTTAGTTGACTATGATTTCTTTAGTCTATTAGTCATTTTTTCTGAATTGCTCATTTCCAAGAGACATGAGTACATCTCTGGTAAACACAAGATTTAAAGTGGTCCTTTTGTGTGATTGCTTTTGGAGAAACTCCAACATAACTTTACAAATTGTATGAGTGTTAGTCAACTAAGAATGTCTTTGATGAGGACAGCCCTAGTGATGATTGATGAATAAGCAGATAGCACATTTCTCTCTCTTTGAGACTACACTAGACCGCACAAGTTAAACCCATTTTATTATGATGAGAACATAGCAAATTGTGTTACAGATTTAAAGTGCATTGGACGTTCATATTTTTTTGATTTGTCAGCCTCTCAGCTGTGGTAGTCTCTTTTCCCTGTGTTCACTCTCAGTTCTTTTTTGTTCTTTTTTTCCTGACAAATCATCATTACAACATCACCGACCTACAGCATGTGAACAACTAACCCTCATAGACATACAGTAAAACAGTATTGAATCAACATTAAAAAGGCAATTTCGCAAGAAACAACAAGCCAGAATATGCTTGGTGCGAGACATTACTAGACATCTTTTAGTTAAAAAAAAAGTGCTGAAACGTTGATTTGCATTAGAAGCACAAACACTGACTTACACACACACACAGTAGCTGTATTCCAGATGTGAGTAGTGTGTGTTCTGTGCCGCCCCTCATCTAGTTGTTGATCTCCTATGGAGTCTGAGAGGCCTGGTAATAACAGACAAACAGGAAGAGGACCATCATAAATGTAGAGATCAAACACACACACACACACACACTTGGCTGTAACTCCAGTCCCATGTTTCCCTCGCCAGCAGTGAGCTCATTAAAATGTGCAAGGCGACCCCTCTCGTCTTCATCCTCTCTCATCTCTTCTCCATCTCTTCCTCTCTCATTTCTTTCCCGATATTCCTTTTCCTCCGATACAAAATATCACACACGCTCTCTCCTCATCAGTCATGTGACTGTTTGCTTCACTCTCCCCTCACGTCAGTTTCAAGTTACACTTATCGATTAGGGATTAGATCACACTGTCAACACGCAGTTCAAAATACCGCTTCAGTCGGACAACTGATCGGCATGCATGGTGTAAACTTGTGTGTGTTTGTGCGTGCGTGCATGTGTGTGTGTGTGTGTGTGTGTGTTTGGGGGAGGGTGGCTCTGCTTTAATGAATGGTTGCCGGGTAGAACAGGAGGCGTGAGGGAGGAATTTGTTAATTATGAATGGAGCACTTCTCTCTGGATGTGAACAACACACAGTGCAAGTGTGTGTATGTGTGTGTGTGTGTGGCTTGGCATTTGCGAGTGTATGGGTATGTGGTAACGTGTGAGTATCATGTGATTGTTTTGATCAGGGGGTTGCTGGTGAGAATCTACAGACTGGCTGGTGAGGAAATGAAACACGTAATATTAATTACCATGAAGGTGCTCAGGAGCAAGGCATTCTGGGTTTATTAGACCAGGGCAGCGCGGGGCCACTCATTTTTAAATTACAACTACAAGAAATTCCACATTAGAGTTGAGTTTTATGAAATCTAATGTAGAAGATAATGCATTTTTTTATCTAAACACACCTGTAATTAAAGGGTGCTTCATATAAGTTAATTTTTTTAATGTGAAATAGAAAGCAGTTCTATCCTTGTATGACATAAACATAAATCCAAAAGAACAACAGTGTTCAGTGCAGGAATTACCTTTTACATTATGCAGCAAGGCAGACTTTATGTTCTGTCTTGGACGTAAAATGAGAGTTTAACCTTTATATAACCTGTAAACTGATCTTTCCCAACCATAGTTTATTACCCATAACCATGATCGGTCCCTAACCTTGGCCACATAATTGCAAAGTGCAGTTATTGTAAAAAAAAGTGAGAATTTAAAATCATTTTAAATGGTATATGCCCACCATGATTTTAGGTTTACATTCCCTGTTCATGCCACCAGATGGTTGAGGTGGATTGACACTCCACTACATGCCTGGTTACACCTTTTACAACTAAGCTAAATGCTATTGCTGACATGCTCACATTGACAGTGCCAGCATGCTACAGTATGTTTAACAGGAGACATTTGCCATGTTCCCCATCTTAGCTTATCATATTAGCATGCTAAACAAGTAAAGCCGAGGATGATGGATTGGTAATGCCATTATTGTGTACTAGGCTTATAGTAAGTAGGCCTATTTGGTCATGAACAACCATATGGTCTGCTAATGGCATTAGATGAAGTCACCAAAGTTCTTATAATTAATCCTGTGTGGACTTTAAATATCTGCACCAAACTTTATGACAATGCATTTTAGAGTAATCAGGATAGTTTGCTCCTAACCAAAATTGTTAACCTTATAGTGGTGCCTCAGGTGACAAGGGATGTCCATGCAAAAATGTAATAGCTGTCCATCAAATAGTTCAGTCTGTGCCTAAGTGGTGGACCGTCTGACCGACCATCTGACATTACCAATCACTAGCATGTTACTAGCGTGGCTACAAATCTTCTGTGTGCGTGTCTTATATGGTGAAATTAGAGTCCTGAAAAAAAGAAAATCATAACTCAATAACTTTATTTGCAATTTGAATATTGTCACACAACTAAAGCGCATAAAGAAAGTTGGCTGTTTAATTCCTTTCCTCAACAATGTGGTCACTTTACATGTATGGTGTTGCTGAAAAAATTGCATCATATTCATTCTGAAATTGTTGACTTAATCAATCCCCCCTTTTTTCCCCAAACACTGAATTTTTCAGTTTGGGATGAAAATATTAATCTGGTGCATCATAACATTTTGGAATAACAACCTTCCTCCCTCCGCACTCCCTGCATTTCACTGTGTAAGCCTGTCTAAGCCCTTATGATAAACAGTGTCTCTCGAGGAAATCCCATTTGGCTGCTGTTTAATCTGAATTTTCCAGTGTGTACATTTCCGTGGCAGCAGTGATTATGGTATTCTCGAGGCACCGTATACTATATAAGCCATACCTCTGCTGGAAAGGCTTTAGCATGAGAGTGAAGCTCTAATCACATTCTTTCTTGTCGGCTCTCCACCTGTACAGCGGCGGCGGCGGCGGCGGCAGCTCTGAGCACCTTGTTTGGAAGTTAGCGGTGTCTGCCATCAGTTAAACTGACTTTAACTCCGGGGTCAGCTTTTTCCACATGGACCTACTCTGCCTTAAAATAGACTGCTGTTTACAGTTGCAGGTTAGCCGCTCACCAAACTGGGTCCCTGAGCGGTTGGCTCTCACACAAACACACACTCACGAGACACTACTTTATTTGGACGAAGCAGGGAGTGTGTGTAGTATCTACGAGAGGCAGATCGGGGTCTTGTGTAAATACTGGCTGAATGTAAAAGGATACAAAAAAAGCTTGGTAGTTGCTCATCTGTTTGAAGAATACAATGCTTTTACCAGCATTTACTTTACACAGCACACTAATAGCTGTAATGTAAATATTGATCACAGCTTCGCGTGGTTTCCATGGAGCAAAAAAAAAGGGCCTTCGGTGGTGAATGTGCAATGAGACTCTTTTGGTAGCATCTGTATGTCTTTGTGTTTCATCATATGAACCTGGCTGTTTTGTGTTTCCAGGGGCAACCAGAGATATCGGTTCGGCTCTGACCAGGATGTGCATGAGGCATCGCAGCATTGAGGCCAAACTTCGCCAGTTCACCAAGTAAGATACAAGTCTTTCCTTCTTTTCCTTCTCGCTGTTTCGGTACTTCTTGACCTCCTTCCTTTGCTTCCTTTCCTTCCTTTGTTGACCTTACTGTGTAGCCCCTTCAGGGATTTTCAGAAGTCAAACCTCATATGTGTTTTCATCTAAAGCTGACCTCGTTTTTAATGTTACGCTGGGACTTGGTGAGGTTTTCTTGTCCGCTGTATGGATTCCATTAGGAACATTGCTCCGTCGGTACATATTGAAATGACTGTAAATGAATACAACCATTGGCACACAGCACAGACCACTATGGAAACCTCACCGAGAGTCTGTTTTCAACCGCTGTTTGCCTTTTCCTTCGTTCCCCATAGTCTCTAATGACTTTTCCATGGCACAAGCTATTACATTGATGGTGATGATAATGATGATGGTGATCTATGACCATGGTTAACGATGGGGGTCCCTTTGAAGACTGAGTCGATCCAAAAGCTATTGTGTGTCTGTGTGTATGTGTTCCAATAATCCTACATTTACTGTAAGTGTGCACATTTGTGTCACATATGTATGCATGTGTAGATAGGAAGGTGGGAGGGGGAGGGGGGCAGTGTTCCAGATACTAAAATCACAAAGTGGAACGACACATGGAGGGGAATATATGTAAGGGTCTCATTCCAGACACTTCTCGTTTTCAGTGGGTCTTGGTGGTCGGAATATGGGGGTCTAAGTCAGTCGCTTGTCAAGACATCACACAATGAAAATATTTGTTCGAGGATTGATTTTGATTGAAACAAAGCAGCAGTTCTTGGCGTCGCGTCTGAGCTGTCTCTAAATTTATGGACCTTCCTCTTCAATCTCTCCCACAGTGCTTTGATGGAGAGTCTGGTCACTCCTCTCCAGGACAAGATTGAGGACTGGAAGAAGACAGCCACCCAGCTGGATAAGGACCATGCCAAAGGTACACACACACACACACATCGCAGCATATGATGCTAATTCATGAAATCAATGCATTACTAAGTTCTAGCCCCACATCATCCCTACTGAAGTAGCTTTAAAAAAAGGTACCTACTGCTTGGTGAGGTGCTGCTCTGTGGCTTATTGACCCCTGTGATGGTTGGATCAAAGAAAAGTGTAATCACACCGTAGATCCCTTAGCTGTCAATTATCCGGAACAATCACTTAACTAAACTCTAAAGAAGTATTCCCATCATGTCCCATTCCAAGAAGTCCAGCTTGATTAATATGTTCATGAGATTGAAGGCATATCAGCCCCCAAAACCACGCACAGCTGTTTCTAATACTATGAGAGAGGATTTACTATTGTTAATCGTGTTAACATCGCAAAGTAAACTGTCGATTTTCACCATAACAAAGTAATCAAATTTGCGCTTGCAAATATTTGAAATGCCAATGCAGGTTAATTCCAGATGACTGCAAAATCTGAGCCAGGGTTTTTGGGTGGAGCCCTTTGTGTCAGGTTCTTCGATAGCCAGCCTAGTGGCTGAAATGAATAAAAAAGCTTTTTATTAATGCAGTGCTATTATCAGTCTGATTACAGCCTGAGGGTGCTTTCACCCCTGTTAAAAAGTGTTTTTTTACGATTGTTTTAATCCATTTGTATCTTCACACTGACTTTTAAAAAAACTAGGAGAGCATCAGGGCTGTTTCCATAAGTGAAAAATAATGCGTGAATTCGCCTTGTGATTTGCATCCGCTCCAAAATTGAATGGGTTCGTCCTTGGCCCTTGCTATACCCTCCCACTGAGTTTCATGAAAATAGGGCCAGTAGTTCTTCCGTAATCCTGCTGACAAACAGACAAACAAACAAACCGAACCAAATAACTTTGTTGGCGGAGGTAACAAAACAAGAGCTGTAGGTGTGAGGTCATGTGGACTGACTGTAACTCATTCATTGGACAGTTTTGGGACAGTCATCCTGAACCATCATCATGAAATTAAATTCCGCTGACTGACTGCATGTCATGCTGCACTTTTTTTATACTAATGTGTTTATTTATGTTCTGTGTTAAAAAAGGCTCACAAATAAATAACTGATTATGAGCATATTAGTCAAGTTTGTAACTGGACCTCATATTTCATAGTGACAGAGGGTGACATTGTAGCTTCTGCATTATTATTACAGGGGAAAAGTTACTGTGTTTTATGCTTGATCAGGGAAAATCCCCTCTGTCACGTCATGATGCATACACTATACATAACCAACCATTACCAAGTTTACAGATCGCATTAAAAATGGATTTCTTGACAGTTTATGACAGTTTGTCACACGTCTCTATAAATCTTTCTGGTTTCAGATCTACTATACTGATAGCCTGGACTGGCTGACACAAATATATTGTTCAATACTGACTGTATTCACTAAGGATTAGTGTTTTCTTTCAATCCAATGTGAAGTCTTTATCAGTGAGCTCTTGGTTTCATAGCTTCTGGAAGCGTTTCTATCCAAGTTAATATTGGAAATGCAACATAATATGAGTTCACACAGAGAGGGATTTACATTCCTGTTACTAAAGCATCTCTGTTCATCCCGTTTCAAGAGTACAAGAGGTCACGTCACGAGATCAAGAAGAAGTCATCTGACACCATGAAACTGCAGAAGAAGGCTCGTAAAGGTAACGGTCAGCCGTCGAGCTCCGGCTCCTCTCACGTTTGACAGAACAAGACAGAAAAGTCACATTCTAGAGGTCAAATAGTGTTTTTGGCAAGGACACAAAGACAACATCAGTTCTACTAATATCCATGGTGTTTCTGTGTAGCTCATGTGCTGCAGCTGTGGATATTTGGACATTCGTTTCATTTTTACCTCTGTTATCTCTATGATATCCTAGTAGTACTAGTGGATAGTAAATCATCACCAACAACAATACTTCCTGGGCCCAAACTGGATCAAATGTTGATTTATGGTTTGTATAATTTAGATGCTTGATCATTACAGAACAGACTCAAGATACAGTGGTTGCATTCTGTGCCAACACGCACATACAGAAAATTGAGTCATTCACCGAGGTCAAGAACCATTGACTTTGTACAGTCTAGGTCAAAAGAATTGCAGGTTTATATCGCCATCTAGTGGTGCTCGACGATATTTCAGGTCTTTTTTCTCATTTGTCCTCAAACACTTCACTCAGTGATGCAGCAACCAATAATTAGTGCCTTCTTTCTGGAGCAGCATCCGTTCAGTTGCCAGGCAGATGAATACATAAATGCAAGATGTCTGTAAAGTAAATTTCAAAATGACATCCTTGTTCATGTATGTTCTGTCTTTTGTTAAAGACAACTGTATGACTGTAACTCTGAGTACGTTATGTACTTAGAATTGTCATGGTTTTATATGTAACATTAATGAAATGTGATTTAATTAAATAATTAAAGTAAACAACATTATTAACAATAGAAAAACATTAAAGAGGACCTATTATGCTTATTTTCAGCTGTGTACTTGTATTTCGGTTTTCTACTAGAAGATGTTAACATGATTTAATGTCCAATGTCTGCTCTAACTAGCTTTGTTTGAGGGGCGTGCCAAACCAACCGTTATGCAAATGTGTTACTTGGTGACATCACCACGTTACAGAAGAAAAGGCATGACTTTGAGCAAGGTGTTTTAGGCAGTTCAGGAGCAGAGTAACTCCCTTTGGGGTGGACTTTGGGCTTTGTAACTTTGCAGACCTTTTACATGCACACAAAACAACACACTTAAGGAAAGGGGAAAAGCATGATAGGTCCCCTTTAAATAATATAACATGTGGTAAAACAGTGTAGTGTCCCTTGCTGTTATGTTTGCTAGTGTCTGGTTAGCGCTGTCAATGCTGATGCTTGGCGGTATTATTATTTCTGGGTTTTGGTTGCAGCCGTGTTATTTTGCGCTAACCTGTGGCACTGTGATGGCTTCCTTGTACTAACCTTAACAATGAGTTCTGCTATTTCTGCTCTCTCTCCCCCTCTTTCTCTCTTTCTGTCCCCCCTTTTTCCTTCCTTATTTTGCTTCCTTTTTGCGGTCTCCCCTCCTCACTGCTGCTATTTGTCCCCCTGTAATAGAGATCCAGGGTAAGTTTCAGCCTATCGCTCGCTACAGCTCTGCCGCGTCACCTCCTTTTTTTTACTCCCATTCGCAACCTTCTCCTGCAGATTAGCATACAGTACAAGCATGTGTGTACAGTACAAGCAGAACTCAGTTCATCCAGCATGTTATTACTATATTTGTGAGACATGGGTCTCCAGTGGTCATGGAAAAGTTTATTAGGGAATTGTTTTATAATATGGAATAGTCATGAAAGTTGATTTCAGGGCAACAGAGAGCCCCTTGTAATGGGGGGTGGATTAACCCATTAGGGGGCCCCAAAGAAATTAGTTTGTGGTAATTTGATTAAGCTTACATTTATATGGTGAAATGCACCACATAAGCACAATATAAACCATAATAACAAAAGCCTTGAATCTAGATTTGTATCTCAGCTCCCCTATACAAGATGGGGCCTCAAAATTAGGTAACATTGCAAATGCAAGCTGATATAGTTTAACCCTTAAACACATATCTTGGTCTTCAGAGGACCATAGCACACCCTGTCTGATTCTTCATTTTATTCAGTTAAACCACTGAGTCTCGTCATGATTGCTTAAAATCATTGTTTTTCTATCGTTTTTCTCTAAAATAAGTTGTGTTTTGGAAACACAATATGGTGGAGGGTGTTTTTGCCAAGGTACGCAGGTAGCATTGTGTTTTCCTGTTTGGCCTCATTTTGTGTCACTCGTTATTATGTTACTACAGGTTCAATGCAGAACAGCACTTTCTTTGATACTGGAGGGTTTCGATGACACTTACTCAGAAAATAAAGACGTACCTGTTGCAACTGATGATGAGGATTATATGTTTATGCCAAGTAAACAGTCAGATATTTCAGAAGTAGAATTCGAGCATGAGTATGACAATTGTAGCTTGGTTGTAAAATTGTGGACAGCTATGTGCAGTGCACACAGCCATGTTGTAATGACCATATTACGGTGATTGTGACATGTGATTATTCTGCTGACATTTCGTAGCATTTTTTTGGAATCTATAAATGAAAAAAAAAAACAAATTAAGATCAAACATTAATATTATGTTCTGAAAAATGTACAAGTAATGTTATTTAAATTTGGTGCTCAATCTGTGTTACCTAAGGAATGGGTCTCTAAAGACCGAGGTATGTAGGAATGTTTCAGGAATTATTTTAATTTTGTCATTTAAGGGGTTGAATTCTGCTTCTGTGCACATTCAATATTAGCAAATGTATTTGCCATTAATTGTATTACCACAAACTAATTAACTAATGTTGAACCGGGAGCTTTGGGGCTCCATTTAATGAACCAAAATGTTTAATTTTTTTGTCTCATTATCACTGACATGAGGTCATAGATATCAAAATGATTGTATCTTTTTTTCTCCGTAGAAAAATATGTGAAACCAGCTACCATGACTGTTTTAGAAAACTAGTTACAACACTGCAGTTCTTGAAAAAGCTTCACTTAAGGTTTTATTTCCTGGTGACAGATTAGAGTTCAGCTTCTGTAGTTGTTTGAGAAGTTGGAGTCGTGCAGTTTCACCCCCGACAATGCATGATGTAATTCGACTTCTTCTTCCTTGACTCCTGGATGACTTGTGTAGCTGCTACTATTAGCTTTGTAGTCACACCGCAGGCTCTCATTCTGCTCTCATGCTACCCCTCCTTCCTTGTCCTCTCCTTCATTCTATCTCCGTTACTGCAGACAACTCCGCTGACTTTTTTGCATGCTGTAACACTACAAAGAGTTATTTCATGTCTTGCTTTCTTTTCATTGCATTTCATGGTTTATTTTCTGTTAACAGTAGACAGTATTTAGACACCTATGTCTTACCTTTAGTCATCAAGTGATTGCTGTACAGCAAGTAAAGCCAAGTTTTAAGGTAACTCATTATTTGTGTTTTGGCTCAGTACTCTCAGTTTTTTAATGAAGCAGTCTGACCACTTTATTATTTAAAGCTGCTATGACGAATATAAAAATATAGCACCAGATGACTGTGTAATGTGAAATGGGTTGCTCATAGAGAGCCCACAGATAATTATCACCTGACTCTGTAGTTCCCCCCCGCCCTACGGAGCTTTTTTCGTGTCTTTTATGTTTTGGTTTAACGACTTGCAACTTTACTGTTTTGGTTCACTCTCACAGCTCTCATGAGGCGTGTGCCGCTCTAAAAACCCACTGTACACTACCTGCACCGCCAAACAACAGACAGACAAAGTTAGCAGCTACCTGGTGAACTTAGTGGAGCATTCAGCAGCTAAAGAGTCAGCTATTTCCCTCAGGAGTTGGTGGAGACCAAAAACAAGCTAAAAGAGAGCAAATATTGGATTTACATTTTGTTAGGTGGATGCAAACATGACTCCAAATAATAAATGCTAATATTGCACCATGTCCAAAACAAGATTCGGTCAAAACCGAGTATATGGCTGGACCGTGTATGGTCAGTCTGTGAATTTGTGGCTGAATTGTTCAGTGGTCATGTCTATAATGTTAAATCCAGCAGTACATGTCCACCAGGTCCAGCGAAATTGACAAGAGACGAGCCAGGGACAAGGAAGACAAGAGGAGTGAGGAACACTGGGAAACACAAGGCCGTGGCCGTGACACATGGTTTTTATGTTCCTCTATACATAGTATACAGGACATTGTGTCATTAGGGTGGCTGCTGTCTGTCTAAGATAATAACATATAATATAATATGACACACCATGATGCACTTGCTGTACGGATTCCACATACAAATTAAAACAAGAACCGAGCCAAAACATCAAACAAGGTGTTGCTGCTTACTTGGTCTTACTCAGTCTGACTTTCATCATGTATGTTAGTGATGGAGAGATATCCCATCAAGCCCACATCTTGTTAATATTTTGTTTTCTACTGCTGTACCCACACACACATTTTCTCTCTTACACTTTCACACTATCTGCACCTCCATCTTTCTTTCCACCTCCTCTGGTGAAAACCACTCTTCTTTCCTTCATACTTGTCTACCATCATCTTCTCCCTGACCTTCCCTGACCCCTCTCTCTCCTCTATCTCATATTTGTTTTCTCTCACCTCCACCACTCCACCCTCCCCACCCCAGGGCGAGTGGACCTGCAGCCTCAGCTGGACAGTGCCATGCAGGATGTGACTGACATGTGTTTGCTGATGGAGGAGACGGAGAAGCAGGCGGTGCGCCGGGCCCTCGTGGAGGAGAGGGGTCGCTTCTGCACCTTCATCGGCTTCCTTCAGCCTGTCGTGGTGAGGAGACGGATGAGGAGGGGTGGTGGCTGAGTGGCAGGAAAGGAGGAGGGAATGACGGGTATACGGGTATATGGGAGGCAAGCACTTACTGACCTGCGGCACAGTATGAGCATAGTCTTCTTCTGTTGCTGAGCAGCTCCACTGATAAAGATTCAGGTTCAGTGCCTTGCTCAACGTGACTCAAAGGATGTTGTTTGTGTGATCCCTAAATACAAAAAAGGACACTATCACTGCACTTGATTTCCACTAGGAGGCAACACACTGCAATGTAACTGACTAATACTACTATTAGAGCTGACACATTACAGTACAATGTACTGTAAACCCAGTGGTGGAAGAAGTACTGAGATTTTTTACTTAAGTAAAAGTAGCAATATAGCAATGTAAAGATTCTACATTAAAACAAAAGTCCTAAAACAAAAGCAGCATTTTAAAGTTGTCTTGACAATTTAACTATACTTTTGGGTAGTCAAATCTATTACAATGCTATTTTATATGTTTTAAATATAAAATTGAAAATGAGAGTAGTTAGGAAAAAATATATTAGCAGTTAGCTGTGAAATAAATGTAATAGAGTGAAAAATACAATATTTCCCTCTAAAATGTAGTGGAGTATAAGTACAAAGTAGCATAAAATTGAAATACTCAAGTAAAGTACCTAAAAATTGTACTTTGTACAGTCCTGAGTAAATGTACTTAGTTACTTTTCACCGCTGAAATTACCTCCCACCATGTTTGCCTTGGAGTTTATCAAACAAAACAAAAGTAGAAAGTAGAACCCCAACACTAATGTTATGTTATTTATTATAATTAATTAACCATGAGGAATGACAGAAGATTGTATATAGGGCCGAGCAATATGACACATATCACAATATCTATGACAATGTTTCTTTTATATCAGTGTATATCATGATATATTCAATACAATGAATATGGTCCAGTTATTATGCATTACTCATGTGTAAAAGACAAATAAACTCATGTCCTATTGTTTTCTATTCAAATGTACACAACAACACCAGTATCCTTTTTTCTGATGTTGCAAAATAATTCTAATTTAATTTTGAGATGTTAAGATTCCCTCTCTTGATTGACACATCCCCCCTACTGTGCCTTGACATCTTGTTTGGTGACAGCATGTCATCCTGCTCTGTCGTAGCTGTCACAGTGAACCAGGAGAAACACTTTGTTGATGTATAAATATATCTACAAGTGACAGTCTAAATATTATTAAAATTATACTAAAAGACATTTGGTAAGGAATCTGGTAAAATACTACACTCCTGATTATAGTACAGCTTTCCATATAGTCTAACGTGTGCTAGGAGTTGTCATCTGACATGTAATCACACTTGTTGTAATCTATAAACAGAGAATCTGTTGGCAACGGGACAAGATTTTGGTATCGGAAGCGTTCTGGTTTCCGTTAGTAGTCTGATTAGTATTGACAAATCACGTTTGAGCAGGCTTTGGTTGAATGCAGGTTAACAGTCAACGTGGAGAGCAAAAGAGGCGGAATGCATTGGCCAAAATGCCAATCACCCCATCGGCTATCGTCTGACAATGATTTACCATTTCATTGGTTTAAAAGTAGCTCGCTAACTGGCTACATGTGAAACAATCCAGTCGTACACGTCGTCTCTCATCTCCAATTCCAGTCTCGCATCTGAAGTTTCTAATCGGACTGTAAACAATAAGCAGCGCAAGGAAAAGGAAGTCTTGGCCCGGATATCCGCTGACTACACCGGAACCCCAGAAATATAGCCCCTTGCCTCCAGAGGCTTATCCGTCGATAGCCAATGGGTTCCGAGATTGCCTGACATGCCAACGCACAAATTTTAAGTGTTTTGGACTTTGAATGGAGGAGGTCAGCAGGAAACTAGAGTCTTTGTTTCTGTCTTGTTTTTTTTAGAACGGAGAGATCGCCATGCTGGGAGAGATCACCCACCTCCAGGCCATCATCGATGACCTCACTGTGCTGACAACCGATCCTCACAAACTGCCCCCAGCTAGTGAACAGGTGAAACACACACCATGCGGAACACAGAAAGGAAAGAAGAAAGAAAGAACCTAATGAGATATAAACTCTCTCTTGTTGTCTCTCTCTCTCTCTCTCTCAGGTGATTAAGGATCTGAAGGGGTCCGACTACAGCTGGTCCTATCAGACCCCTCCCTCATCCCCAAGCAGCTCTGGTTCCCGCAAGAGCAGCATGTGCAGGTACACACACACACACACACACGTACACACATGTGCACTCAGACATGACCAACACCTTCTGCTCGCTCTGCAGTGTGCTTTGCAGTGATTTTAAGAAAGAGGAGCTGATGTTCATGTTTCACTGTGACTGTCGGTCCTTCTGTCTTTGTGTCAGTCCATCATTGCTGCTTGTCCAGTCATCTTCAGTTTAGTGGCATCCGAACCACGGCCTTCAGACAGAGAAACATTCTGTAGATGAATTTTCTTAATGCTTTAACTGCTGAACAAAAGATGGCTCAAGATATTTAATTTTGGTATAAATAGTAGATATCGTCAGCATGTGCGCAATTCCTGTGCAAATGCATACAGAATCTTTGAATAACAAAATGAATTCTACAAGAAGAATACTTAAAACTAAAAATGTATTTATGTAGTTCTTTGTCTGAAAAACATCACTTGCGTATGTCTGTGTGAACCAGCCTCTGTCAGTGTATGCATGTAGCAGCAGTCGCCCTCAAGGCGAAGCTCTAAAAGCATGCAAGATCACAGCCTTTTGCCTGCAGTGTTTAGTGTGTGTATGTGTGTGCCCTGGATCCTCATAAGCTTACACACTCTCTGTCTACCCCCCCCCCCTCCTCCCCCTCCTGCCTTTTCCCCTAACCATAACAATCATTCTCTGTACTTGTTTGTCTTCTATTTTCTGTGTCTTGTTTGTGTGCCCTTGTGTGATTTGCCCTCTTTCTCTTGGTTTCTTTGGCTACCGGGTATCCTTTCTTTTCCCGGGGTCTCTGCTTTGAACTGTGTGACTTAAATGCGTCATCGCATCGCGTGGTTGTCACTAACCTGATAACCCAACAACTTGCTGTGTGAACTACTCCTGAACTTCACCCCATCACTTAATCCAACCCTCCATTGCAACCTCCAATCATCAATCCATCATCTTCACCAATAACCAAAATTTGGTTTGAACTTCCTCTTCCCAAATCGAACCATCACTTTGACACATCCCTCTAATCATGCTCTCTCCCCTTAAATACTGTCCTTACTCCACACTGGCAAACGTCACCTTCATCCTCCCCTCACACTCCTCATCACCACTCCACCCCTGCTCCTCTGCACCTTTCCCTCCCACCCCACCCCCACCCCCCTGCAGCAGCGTCAACAGCGCCCACAGTAGCGCCTCCCGTTCGTCGGGGGGAGGCGGAAGTGGTGGTATCGGTGGAGGCGGTGGAGGCTCCCTGCCCCACTCACCCACCTCATCCTCCTCCTCCTCCTCCTATCGCTACCGCAGCAGCCTGCCGCATCAGCCTCCGCCACCGGGGGGCATCGCTGCCCACCGCCTCAGCAGCGTCTCCTCCCACGATTCGGGCTTCGTGTCCCAGGATGCCAACATCTACTCCAAGCCCCCCTCGCCCATGCCCTCTGACATCACTAGCCAGGTACACCAACATACACACACATATTTATGTACACAAATCCATAGTTAGTGTGGTATGATCTCACCTCACGGGCATTTTTAGCATGTTTTTGGAAAAATAAATATGGATATTTAGCAAGTACTGGCAAATCAGTAGACAAAGTTTTGTGTTTTTCTGTTTTCCTGCTGTAGAAGTCATCCAGCTCAGCATCGTCAGAGGCCTCAGAAACATGCCAGTCAGTCAGTGAATGCAGCTCCCCCACCACTGTAAGTACTCTTATTCACACAGTACAATATGGAGTCGTCAACATCTGGATATTGTTTGTTCTTCATTTCAAAATACATAGGGGAATTTAATTAACCCCATCAGCAACATAAGGAGATAACTGTGAAATTAAAGACTTCAGTACCGAGAAATCCTACAAAAATGGCCCCAGTAAACTGTACACAACATGCTCATATTCATCAGCCTGGCAAATTTAACATTGGTAAGCCCAGCTCTAAATGGGTTGCATTCCAAAACTCCAGTTTCACTCTTAACCCTTGGGGCCTCACTAGGGACATTTTTGTCTTTTTAGTTTTTAATTTGTTGATCATGTTGGCTGTGATATGCATATGGCATACATTTTGGCAACAGTGTGAGTTTTTTTTTTTAATTTTGGAAGTTCAACCACAGCTCCTATAATACGTCTATAACAAACTGTGTAGCCAAAATACAGACACTCAGACCCTTAAAGACCAAAATGTCCCCATTGAGACCCATCAGGCTTTCAGTGGAGAGCCTTTTAAAAGTGTAGTTTTTACTATTTTCCTCCAGATTGAGCCATGTTCTTATGTTTGCCCAATGGGGCAAATACATGCTATTCTCTTCATTTCCACTAGGGACATTGCTGCTGTATTATGGAGCACTGCAGTGTTTGATGCATCAAAATCATTGTTGTTGCTAATCATTGACATAGTTAATGATTTATGGAGTTATAGAGTTATGGCAGTTTTTTGACATTGACATTTTTGTCCTCTAAGGACATCAGAACAATTTTTTTAAAGTGAGACACAAGGGTTTAGTTTTGCACGTTTGTGATGAGACAGTCGGCTGTGTTGCAGGCCCACTTTGTGACCTAAAGGTTGATGCCAGTTTGGATTTTTATCCCTCCA
>CAKALU010057165.1:0-20738 GCA_916700995.1 Hozukius guyotensis | reverse complement strand
GCTGCTGTATTATGGAGCACTGCAGTGTTTGATGCATCAAAATCATTGTTGTTGCTAATCATTGACATATCCCAGATTGTGAAAAAAAAATACAAATCCCCCCTAGCATTTAGTATACAGATTGTTTTCATTTAAATGGTAAAAATTCTGAAAATAAATGAATATTTGGTAGTTATGATCAGAGTTATGGCAGCTTTTTGACATTGACATTTTTGTCCTCTAAGGATATCAGAGCAACTTTTTTAAAGTGAGACACAAGGGTTAAGTTTTGCACGTTTGTGATGAGACAGTCGGCTCTGTTGCAGCCCCACTTTGTGATCTAAAGGTTGATGCCAGTTTGGATTTTTATCCCTCCATCCCATCAATGTCCATAGAAAGTCTAACCCCTCAGATGTATTTGCCACTGTCAGAGAATACTGCCATCTGCTCTGCAGTGAGTTTGCTCATCAACCCAAATTGGTCTCTTAGTGGTTTCAGAAATCCATTAAAACAGCCTGCAGTTATAACTTTATTCAACAACTTTCTTTTATTTTTATTTTTTTTTTACTAAAACATTTTCATATTTTTTTTCCAATACTGTTTTCTTCTGACAGTGATGAACAAAACCAAAACTTAATTTCTGGTAAAATGGGACTATTGTTAAATGATGATTGTGGTGGTATAAAGTCATTATAGAACCAAACTATAACGCACATGCTGTTTAAAATGATGAGTTGTATTCAACAAGGTAGCAGGAGTTGTATTTTAAGAGTTTAATGGATTTCTGAAAACAGTGGGAGACTTTGACATCTGGATAGTCAGACAAACCGGCAACAGAACAGACAGTAGTAGCTCTCTGTGGGCTAAATGGGCTCTCCAGCAGAGAATGCTTTTTGGTGGTACAAAACCAAGCAACATCAAATCAAACACCATTGACCTACGAGAGAAGATGAGTAAAAATGCACCTCAGACATCAGGTTTTTGTTGAATAAATGTATTTCCATGCTTTCGAGATAAACAACTTATTGCAGGAATTAGACTCAAAGCGCTATATTTTTTTTGCAGGCACATAGAGCAAATTGCACAAAGGGAATATTTCCATTACCTACTTATGTTTTGTGTTTTGATGTATTTTGGTGGCTCGATGCAGTGGTACAAGAGGCGCAGAGTGTCACTGGGAATTCACAATTTGGGATTTTACGATTTGCAGCCTTTTTCATCGTCCCCCGCTCACCAACTCAGATCAGGTCAACAGCAAAGTACGCATGGACCGCTTGTATTCTGTGCTGTTTTCACCACTTTAGCTGGTGCAGGCGCACTCACATAAACCTCTCCAAAATCACAGATTCCTTTTATTTATGCTTGAGAGCTTGTCTCTCTCCCATTCATTATACATCCTTTGACCAGTATGCACATCTGTCTGCAACATAAATACAATTCCAATGATGCTCGCAAGGCAAAGTAAATATTCATGTCGGATTTTAAGCAGCATCTGTCATCCACAACAGCTTGCATATATGACTGCCTTCCCTTTAAGTTGATTAACACCCTTTACAACCATCTGATGGCAGCAAGTGTGTGATACATCTCCAAATGGAGTGACATGCATTGTTGAGATGGATTGCGTGCACACCACATATCTTGATTACATATTGCACAACCACTATGAGGCTGTTAGAAAACAATCACAGAAACTTCTGTTCTCTTATCAAAGAGAAATTTATGCTTTATTGGAAGAATTTTCAAAAAGTATTATAGCAAAGAGAAACTACTTCAAGGTTCAGGGCTAGACACTTGGTTTTGCACCTCTGGTTAACTTCCCCACCTCTGATAAAGAGCAACGCACAGTCGCTTCCCTCAGTTTTTCTGTAGGGACAATCCAAGACTCATAGTCTTAAGGCTATGACACACCAAACCAACATCAGAGAACTAGCTGTGACGAAGGCTGACTGTTGCGTCGCCTCAAGTTGCCTGTGTCTTGGCCAAAAACTTGGCACTCGAACACACCGCAAAGACTACAACCAACAGCCAACTAGCACATACGTTAACTCTCCATACCAGCCATTGGCGGTAGTCTTTATTTGTCATTCAAAAAGAGAAACCTGAAGAGCCGTTTTCATGATACATACGTGACTGATTCGCTTAAGCTGCCGATTCAACATGCTCAATTGGCCGAAAAGCCACAAACACTAGGGTGACAAGACGCTAACCAATGGCCCGACATTGGCCGATGGCCGACCGTCAGCTTTGTGTGTCAGGGCCTTTATACGAGCGCATTAGAAACAAGGTTATCATCAAGTTACAATTGGCTATATTCTGTGCTACAATGATGCACTGAAGTATTAACTGTCAGATCAAATTCTTCTGATTTTAAATGCATGCAGCTTTAACACATCCCATTGTCTTTCTAACATAGACATAATATAAGTAGGTGTGAAATGTAGGCTTTCTAGGCATCACTGACTTAGTTCTTCTAGAAATTTTGATCCATGGATAGCAGCCGCTGAAGGACTTTTCTGTTCTAAATCTACTGCTAATCTGTTCCTCCTCTTCTGTTTCACACTGAGGACTTGGTGTGTGAGGCATCTGGCTGCCTCTGTCTCTCTTGGTCTGTGTCTTTTGTCTTTCTCTGATGACGCGACTATGTCTCTCATCCCGCAGTTTGGCCCGTCCTTCGCTACCTTCCGCCCTGCTCTCTCTCACCCTGGCTCCACCAGGCCTCTCTCTGTCATTCTTCCTGTTCCTGCGTCCCCACCCTATAACTGCCCCCCCGGATCCAGCTCCTCCTCTCCCACATCTAAGGTTCCTATCTGGAAGGTTTGTTCTCCATTCGCTTCCATTTCTTCAGTTGCACCTTTTTCTTCTGTTTCTGTTTAACACATTTCAGTTCTGGGGTTTATTTTCTTTTCATTTCCATCACATGATTTACTCATTCATAACCACATTGCTTTGCTTCCTTAAATTGTTCGTCCCCACTTGCTGTGTGTGCATGTATTATTATTTTTTTTGGCCTCCCCTGTCTCACTCACTGGTTTTGCAATCTACTGACTGGAGATTGGCCAAAACTAAACAGGGTTGGGGAGAGCTGACCAATCGAACTCATCAACATAAACCCATTCAAACGCTCTAAAAGGCCCCTGCCCACACACACCGCACTCTTCCAAGCACCCACGCACAATCCACCCGTAAAGGCCCTCTCTCTGCACTCAGATGAAGGGCTTCAAACTGCTGGATAGCGGACAAGTCTCTCGTGCTAATCCTACCTGCTACTTCCTGTTTATTAATTTGACTCGCCTCTTCAGGATTGGTCCAAAGCAGGTCAGTATGAGCAGCCGGTGGCTGCAGCAGCAGTTCAGAGGAGAAAGGAACCTCTGGATAGACTGAGGGAGAACGAGATGTCGCCAGGTTCCCAGGGGTACGCCGGGCCATCACACCCTGACGACGCGCAGAGACACAGGATGACCCCGGCTACCATCGCTGCCAAGGTAACAAGGATGACAGTAGGACAAACCAAGGAGATAGGTTAGGCTAGGTGTGTAGAAGGATATTTTGCAAATTTGTGAGTTTGTGTACAGCAATGCATGAATAAAAGTAAAGTATGGCGTATGATAAGCCATGCTAGTCATTGTGGTCAATTGGATGCAACAGAAGTGCATCTTCCAATTACTGTACATTAACTTGCCCAGTCTGATCTACCAAATACTACTAAGTTAATACAAAGAATACGAACATGCTTCCATTGTCCCCTTCACTCACTGGTGCTCTGAGGGGAAATAAGTACTTTAAAATATATTGTATACACAGCAGCAGAACATAATTGTGATTGGCCCCGGTGCAAATTTTTTTTGTGGGCCCTCGTCCCAAACACAAGCGCACGCTCGTGCACACCCACTTACGTACACTAACAACCACTCCAGACAATTGCGAAGCAGACGATTGCCATGCCACCATGGAGAGGCTCACCATGCAACTCCCATCCTGCAAACTACCCTTAGATCAGCACCACGGACAGCAGCCAAAGTGGCATATTAACAGTTTACACTGGACTCAGCAGCCAAATCCTACAGACACAGATTACAGTAGGTGCATATTTTCAAACAAACCAATTACAGTGTTATAGATTTAAATCCCTGATCCCACTCCATAAGAACAAAAAGAAACCAGTACTCACCCATTAGAAGTTTACCCTACAGGTCTTGTGCTTTGCAAAGTCATAAACAACACTGCTTAAGAAACGTGTCCTTTTTTTATTGGAATGTCCTGGCCGTGAGTGATGCAGCGCAACGTGACATGCAGTTTTGAGCTGAACTTTCATCAGACTGTTTCTATTTATTCCTGTCGCTCGCCTTGAAATTGCCTCAATGGACCAGGAGCGGCTGATTGGTGAAGCTGAAATGAGGAGTTATCTATACAATAACTCCTCATTTCACTAGAAAACCTTTAATAAGGTGGAAGCTGGCTGGAGGGAGATCACCAGGGAGCTGAAAGTTCCCTACTTGCTGTTGGCTATATTGTATGTCACTTCCAGTAAATATCACAATATTAAACGTGTGTTTTCTGTTTAAAAAAGAACAAACGCATGAAGATAAGTGGTTACATCTCCAGTCTGATGTCGAGCTCACAGCTGATAGGTAGCCTGTGTGGTTTGTTTACAAGACGACAGAAGTGCATATAATGGATTCAGTGGGGACACGGTGTAGGAAGATGATTTTTGGGCCCCTGACAGCTTCTGGGCCCCGGTGCACCGGTTGCACCGTCGATATTTATGCCACTGCATATACTAATAATATTTAAATATAATATTTTCTTTTAAATAATATGCCCTCACGAGTAGGGCTTGCAAATAAAAAAAATCTTTAATAAATACGGGCTTGCACATTATAAAAATACACCAGTACACTGGCCTCCCTCAGGGTGTGACCCACAATTAACCCAAACCTATTAGTAGTCTAATTCCACATGACTGTGTACAAGCACATATTAGCCCACTAAGGGTAGGTTTAATGAAGGGATTATTACATACTAATTAACCACTGGAGACAACATGGAGACATACAAAGGTTGGTTGAAAACAACATATCCAGTAAAGTAACTATGTAAAAAATAATATAATCTAATGAATTAAAGAGTGGACTGATATGTGCTTGCATGTACAGTAATGTACAGTATGTACTGGGTTCAGTTCATGTTGGATCAAAATGTGTATCAAGGAAAGTAAAGAACACCCTAAACGAAAGGGAGGCAAATCCAGCCAAGAGCTGGTGGTATATTTTTGCTTTTTCACTACTTTGTTTTCAGTTGAGGACAACACAAAACATTTCTTACACATCCCACATATGATCAACAAAAGGAAAAAATAATTC
Source organism: Hozukius guyotensis (assembly GCA_916700995.1). Lineage (NCBI taxonomy): Eukaryota > Metazoa > Chordata > Actinopteri > Perciformes > Sebastidae > Hozukius > Hozukius guyotensis. The sequence goes on along the minus strand of CAKALU010057165.1, from coordinate 15,396 downwards.
CCCTGAGTTTGAATTAACACCATTGTCTGTACGTCCTCAGCATGGAGAGGAGGTTTCTCCAGCAGCCAGTGACCTGGCCATGGTGCTGACCAGAGGCCTGAGTATGGATCAGCAGAAAAGCAACAGAGACTCCCTGCAGTACTCCAGTGGCTACAGCACAGAGACCACAACCCCATCCTGCTCCGAGGACACAATTCCTTCGCAAGGTGAAACTTTAATCTGCTATCCACCTTACTTGACTTTACGAGTTTACCCATTATTCATAGCGGAGGCCTGTTTTCCTCTTATTGTTGTCTTTACATATGAGTTGCTGTAATTGTCGCTGTAAAAGCCGAGTTTTAGTACAAATGGCCAAAGGTTTATACACAGTACAGATGTTTAAAAAAGTCGTGAGGACAGTTCTGTACAGTAACAATGCCTCACCCGTCACTTCTGACGGAGTGGGTGACACAAAGCAATGGATGTTAGCTACATCAACATCGTTAATTACTTTGTAAAAGTACCTTTTTCTGGAGGTGTCGATGACTAAGAAGAGGAAGAGGAAGCAGAGCACATAAGTATATACCTACCTGCATAGTAACAAAGTAGGTAAAGTACTGTTCAAGAAACACTTTATATTTCTGAAGGCAGCAGTAGAGCCCAGCCAGAGTGCCAATCAAGCTAAACATATGGCGTGGGTGATGCTGAGGGAGAGAGGAGTCGTGGAGACAGTGGGTCGCTCATGCATTGCCGGGTTAGTGAAGTCATATAGTCACGCAGCAGCTATTCTGAAGGGTATCCATACACCCAACTGTCTCCTTGCATACAAATACACTAATTAATTGGGCTTTTATTGCCAAAAATGATGTCAATAGTAAAAGGAGAATTGATGAAGATACTATTAATGTCACCATTGCAGGTGTAGAATGCAGTAGTCAGTGGAAAGACCAACCCGTTCTCACTCCCAACGCGTCAAGTACTGCCGCTTGGTCAGTGGCCCTCGACGTCTGATAATGACGCAACGAGGCACCCTTTAGTATCTGTATTTGACACACTGGGCTTTCAACTAACTCCAATTTAAACCCACCCACATTTAGATGGTCAGAGCAACTGAAGTATTTAAATAGCGAGAAAATCCGTATAGGGCCAGTGGGAGGGGAGGAAGGACAGGTCAAACAAACATGGACTTTCATCCAGGAGACCGCTGCTCATGTCCCATGAGAAACCAAGTGAATGTTGACTTATTATAACTTTTGTACTTTCTAACGTAGTTATTTTACATAAAAAAATGTACTTATTTTAACCCCAACCAAGATGCTTTCCTTAGCCTAACCAAGTAGTGTTGTTGCCTAAACCTAACCAAGTAAACCTAAAACTAAGTAAACCTACGTTGGAAGTTTATTCTGAAAAGAGACTGTATACATGAAACAAGCGGAAATTGTACATTTCCTGTGAACACAGAAGTTTATTTTGATAGACACTATGCATGCAATGAGTAGAAAGTTGACTTGCCTTCCCTGAGCTTAAAACTGACACTAGAAGAATACCTAAGGTGTCGTTGAAGCGTAAGGCCACTGACCAAGCTGCTGTATTTGACGAGTTGGGAGTGAGACTGTGTTTGACGGACAGGGCTTGCATGTACAGATGAGCAGCGCAGGTGGAATGCAGGTACATCAAAAAACCTTGATCCTAAACGTCTGAGTCAGATTTACTTCAGGTACCACAAGGCAGAACAACAATACTGTCCACAACAATCAGTCCCAGACACACCCCATCATCTGTCACACAAAGCCTTCAGAGACAGTGTGGACAAAGCTCCCATTCAACCACTCTTTGTCCTCAAGAATACCTTACTAGAAAATTGCTATAATGCCTCACCATCAGAAAGACTTAGCAGGAGAAACAGTGCGGGTGATGACCAGATTTTTCAACCAGACCTCGCGGTTATGATCTCAGCTCGGACTCATGTAAGACATTCTACCAGGCGTATGTTGAAGTTTGTGATGCACAAGCAGCTCAGCTAGAATTGGAAACAAGAGAGCGAAGTTCATCTGATTTGTGTCACAATTGTAGAAAACCAGACTTACAGCAAGCTCTGTAAAAAAAAGTTCCTGTACATGCAGCCATAAGAAGTGACACATTTCTATGCAGGCTGTTCTCATACACTGTTCGTATACCTACGAAAAGTAATGCAGTAATTTGTGTATATCCCACGAAATCAATTTGTGTGTAATTCAAGTAATTGTGAACCAGGACATGTAAAGAGGGGCAAACGCCGCGTAGGAAGAAGGTTAGGGTGGATGGGCAGGGTCTAAAAATAACAGACTTTTTTTCAGGAGACCGGCGTTTGTGTCCCATGTGAAACCAGAAGTCAACGTTGATTTATTTGTCACGTAATTTACGTACTTTAAGTAACACCACTTCTTACGCCACTTATTTTAAGCCAAACCACAATCTTTTCCTAAATTTAACTAAGTAGTTTTGTTTCCTAATCCTAACCAATTGGTTCTTTTCTTAAACCTAACTAAGCAGTTTTGTTGCCTAATCCCAACCAAGTCAATCTTTTCCTAAACCTAACTAAGTAGTTTTGTTTCCTAATCCTAACTAGGTCGATCTTTTCTTAAACCTTACTAAGTAGATTTGTTGCCTAATCCCAACCAAGTCGGTCTTTTGTATGCATGTAACGAGCGGAACACAAACAAAAAAGGAGGAATAACTTTTTCCTAAGATATCATACGAAGCGTTGCATTAGAATATGTTGTTCTGTGTGAGCACATATACTCCTCCTTTCATGTTAAAGTAAATTAAGTCAGAGCTTGCCACCAACTGAAAGAACAGGGCATGAACATTACTCACAAGGGCACTGTTGTAAGTGTCCAAAAACCATGGCTCTGTGCAAGTCCTGATGATGATGGTGGCTGTATCATTCTCTTGAATCAAGGTTTTTGTGGGTTTTGTAAAAGCTTATTTCATAAGCACAGACATTGTAAATTCATTGCGAGCATATCCTTCCTGCATTAACACAGGGATGTTAAATGCTTCAAGGGCTATACCAGTGTAGAGAAAAAGCACATGAGTGGTTTTGAAGCATGAAGTACCTGATCTCATCGCACTCAGTCATCTTATCATGCACATTTTTTTCACCGGCCGTCTTGCGGTAATCATGATCATGTCATGCATGGTCCTCCCACTGTGTGTGAACTGAGTGGCACTGTGGTGTCAGGAGGATGTGCAGAACATGAGATGCCAGCGTGGTCTGAGACAGTGGAAGTGAAGTCCACTGAGGAGACAATTAAACATTATCAAGATGCCCAACAGCTAACGCTAATCATCATATTAGTTGCACAAGTTCAACCTGAGCATATTTTAAAATCAATTTAACATTTATGAGATAGCTAGTTAATAAAATCTTACTTTTGGCTAGCTCAGTTTGTTGCTCTCATGGCTGGTTTAATTTTGTTCATCCTAAGTAGCCCACATTTATTATTTTTCTCCTGGCCGCAGTCATCTTCTTATATTTTGTAAAATCTCAGGAAAGCCAACCTGTCAAAGGATGGTATTAGGATTTTTTTTTTTTTTTTTGTGAAATATCAATATTTACAAGCTCTGCAGAATCTTGACTTTATCACTTCCACTAGAACCCCTGTCTTTGGTTACCACAATCAAACAAAGTGAATCATCCATTTAATCATCCAAGCAGCTGGCACACTATATGACAGCTCTGACAGTTTCCTTAACAGCAGCTGGGAGATGACAATATAAAGATAAAATTGAATAATATTAAATCTGTTCCTGCACCATAATGCTGTCTGTCAGTTTTGGGCTTCCTTTATCCGAATACCCTACCCAAATGATGTTGCTATCCCTGTGTTAAGTGACCACAGTTCGTTGTCTTCCCTCTCTTTCCTTTGTGATGGCATTCTCTCCTCAATCATTCGTCTCTTTTCTCCCTTTCCCCCCCATCATTAGGTTCAGATTATGACTGCTACTCAGTGAACGGTGATGCTGAAGGCCCAGATGGACAGACAGAGTTCGACAAGTCCTCCACCATTCCTCGCCACTCTAACATCGCCCAGAACTACCGTCGCATGATCCAGACGAAGAGGCCAGCGAGCACAGCCGGCCTACCCACTGGGGTTCTTGGTCCCGGGGGTCATGTGATACCAGGACAACCTGGTGGGGCGGGTGGAGGCGGGTCAGGTACTCCAGGCACTGCCACCATCCGCCGAACTCCGTCTACCAAACCGGGCGTGAGGCGCACACTGTCCAACGCGGGGCCTATCCCCATCCGACCACCCATTGTGCCTGTCAAGACACCCACTGTTCCCGGAGACTCGCATTCACCTGGCGCAGCTGGCGGCGGGTACGCGGGTGGAGGGCACTCGGGCGGCGTGCCCGTGCGCGTGGGCAGCGAGGAGTGCGTGTTCTACACTGGAGTCGAGGATGCACAGGGAGCGCTCGATTACGTGAAGGCGTCACCGAAGCGCCTCAGCCTACCTAACACCGCCTGGGGATCGGGGGCGGCGTTAGAGGTCTACGCGCAGCAGCACGGAGGCCTCGCAATGGGAACTGGCTCAGGGGCGGGATCAGAGGAGGATCAGATGATCGCGGCCAATCGGCACAGCCTAGTGGAGAAGATCGGCGAGTTGGTGGCCAGCGCGCACGCCCTCGGGGAGGGGCAGTTTCCTTTCCCCGCCCTCCCCGACGACCCGGCCCTGCCGCCTACTGGCCTCGCCGACGCTCAGTTAGGGACAGAGGGTGCGGTAGGGACCGGTGATATGTTGACCACCATCAGGAGAGGAGTCCGCCTTCGCAAGACCGTCTCCAACGACCGCTCGGCGCCGCGCATCTTGTGATTGGAGCAGAAGCAGGAAGAGGATGATACTTGTCAGCCAATAGGGAGTCAGGTGTTGGTGTGGTGCAACCCAACCGCCTAGTACATACACAAACACTTAACTATGTAGGGAAAGCTATAATATAACAAGAAGATGAATGAAAACATACACAAAAAAAATAAGTTTAAAGACACCATTAGAGTAAATGATATATAATATAATGATAATAATAACATTAATAATGTTAACTCATGCTGACAATTAAAAGTGAATATTGACAGGCTCCTAGCAGGCCACTATAACTAGTGTGTGTTGGACGCATGTTTGTCTTCTCTACACCTTCACCCAGGGACGAAAAGACTACAGATAAGATTAAAAAAAAAAGTGGCAAAGAAAGAGAGAAAGACTGGGTTCTGTTTGTCAATTTACACCCTTTCCCCATCCTCTCCTCCAACTAACCCGACTGTCTAATCCCAGATGAAGGACTGAGGACTGAAGGAGGGCCCTGTGGGGGGCGAGAGAGAGGGGGGTCAGAGTGCCATGTGACCAGCTGGATTGGCTGTCTCAGCAGCAACATACTGTACTTATTTGCCCACTGAACTGAAGCTTTGGTATTAGCACGGGGAGCTAACAAGCCAGAGGGTTCCTCTGGTTCATCCTAATGTAAAAGAGTCTTTAAAAAAAATAGTGTTGGCATTGAACCGTGCTAGTGCCCCCTTCCCCTCTCTCTCTGTGTGTGTTAGTGTGTGCGTGCATTCATGTGTATGCATGTGGGCAAATGTGAAATGTGAGCGCACATGTGCGTGCGTGTGTGTGTGTGTGTGTGTGTGTGCGAGGGGGGTGGGTAGAGCTCTGCTGCAGGACAGCTGGTTACCCAACGAGGGCAGGGCTTTTCTCCTGTGTGTCGTATACGTGTATTTTCTTGTTTCTATCGTGACGTCATTTACCTTGTTACAACTGTACGAGAAGTTGCGAGAAGTAATCCAGGCGTATAGATATATTCATATATATTTTCTAGAACCAGAGAGAAAAAAAAAATGTTAAATCAGAAATGGAGCAATAAATGTGTTTTATTTTCTTGTTTCCAAGAAGAGGATCGATTGGAGGATTTGCAGGTTCTCCTTTGTCACATTCAGGCAATCATCAGGAATGCTAAAATTACACATCGACTGTGAATTCATGCCTAGCCGCTTTTTTTTGGCGTGCGTCTCTCTCCCTGTCCCTGTCTCTTTCTGGTGGAGGAAATGGATTACAAAAAAAAAAAAACTGTAAAGCACTTTGATATAGGTGGTAGAGTATGTACAATAGCCACTAGGTGTTGCTATAGTCATACTGTATGATAGGGAGAGTGAACGTGAGAGAGATGGATGCCAATAAGAGGGGAGGACATTATTTAATTCGTAGAAAAAGGAGTAGAAGACAGGGAGGGACAAAGAGGAAGTGATAAAGATTGGTGGAATTGGAGTGATTGGTCAAATGAGAGAAGGGATGAGGAAGTAGAGCAAAAATATTTATCTGAAAATGGATTGGACGTCAGGGCTCTTCAGGGTTCTACAAGCCATCTCCTGCTGTGGATTGTGAAGCTTTTTATGATGTGGTTGCACTGGTATCTGAACACATAATGCAAAAAAATACACTGCACTGATAGGTCAGACTACTTTTGCATATGAGTGGCAATCATATGTTATAGTAGTATAGTATGCAAGGAAATATGTTTATTTGTAAATTTGGGTTCAACAACACTTACATCAACAATGGACTTGAAATATATTTGCACATGTATATTATGTTCATTGGATATACATTTGAGTGGCATAAATGCTCTGTTGAGTTTTCTTCATTGAATGCTGTGGGACTGTATTTCCATTGTCCAAAATACTGTATATAAGAAAGTAGTCTTCACTCATGTTCATGTGCAAATACATATCAGCTCACCAGCTTATCTGCAAATACATTCTTACCTATAAATACTGTATATTTTTGCATTATGAGAAAACGGAGTTAAACCTTGAATATCGCTGAACAACAGTCTTTGACTCCAGTTAAAACTTTCCTCCTCTATAAAACTTACTTCAAAAATCTCGAGTTTCAAAAACAAAACACAGAGTACAGTGGATTATAGTAGCAATAATGTTACCATAGGAGGCGAAAAATGATGAAACCATGGAGAGAACACGTTGGTTGCACGGTGTTAGTAGCTTTGTCTGTGCCCAGGCCTTCAGTTGAGGATAGGACTGGGTGTTAACAGTGGTTATCAGCCTCATAGATGTGGGTCAGTAGGGGCCTGCTACACCCACTAGTAGGTTTTATCATCTATTCACATGGTCGATCACCGAAAGAAGGACTAAAGTAGACGACTAGTAATTATGACAGGAGCAAAAGCGGAAGTCAGGCACTGTACTATGGACATTGTGAACACATGGGAACACGTGTATTCAGTCACAGAAAGTCAATGTAGTTCCAGTAATCAGCTTCTTTTACCGAGTGTTGTGTGAATGCTACCCCAATAGGGTTCAGCTCAGTTCAGTCAGTGCAACTAACCCAGTGGAGCTCAGGACACGGCTGTATGAAAGGACTATTTATGGACATTAAGATGTGTGAAAAAGGTGAAGCCTGTTTAATGCGCTCGCTGATGACAAAGAAGCAGGCGGGTTTAAATTAGACTGTTGAAGCGGACAGAGAGAGGGAGATATGTGTGGAATGAGCATTTCACTGCCTCTTCATACAATATGTACTGTATGTGCTGTACTTGTAAATGAGAATCAGGCGCACAGATTTGGTATAAAGGTTTGTTAGAAAATATGACATGGAATATTCACGTTTCAGTATTTTTTATTTTTTTTCATTCTGCAGTATTGTTTGAATATTTAGTCTTACTTTTAATTAATGTAAAAAACAACAAGAAGAAAAAAAACTCCACTTGTTACGCTGTGTAACATATGGATGTATAGGATGCGTGGGCCGAGAGTGAGTGTGTCCTTGTTTGGCTGGTTGAACTTCATCAACATGTCTGTGCGCTCTTCTAGCAGTGACCTGAACATAGCTGGTCATCTCTTAACAAGCCCCTTTTTGTTGACGTATTTCTGAGCACTGTTTTAAACATATTTGTGGCCATTTTAAAAAGAAAATTATGATTTAATTTAAAGAGATAGAGAGGAGAATGTTGAATGAATTTTTTAAACATTGTCACCCTCTGCCAGCACTTTTTTTTTGTTGAACTTTGAAACAGTGCTTCGGCAAGGGGACGATTTATTATATTTTATTTGTCCGAGGGGACTACTGTATGTGTGATGTCACATGTGGATGCTGTGTGTTGTATCAGCTGAATCTGACTGGGTGAGAGGGTGGAAGGGGAGAGCAGCGGGCTTGGACTCCATCGCCCCCCAAAAAAAACACATTTTGGGTGAGAAAATGTTCATCTAAAGAGTTTGTGTAAGACCGCCCGTCGAGGTCACACTGTACACGAATATACGTACGTATGCTGAATGTACTGCAAGGTGAAGGGGGACATCGAACTGTACATGTTTGACTCGATTGACCCATTGCAATGTCAGAACTTTGTTCTTGTACAACTGAATGAAGTTTAAACAGTAGGAAAGCAATACAGAGATAGCGTGCATGTACGTACATTCACAATGATGTTCCAGTGTGGGTATGTTAAAGGAAAATACCACTGTTTTGTCCACTCTAGGATACCTGTGTTCCCCATTTAAAAGCTATGGCTCTGATGGTATGATTTGGAGTTTAGACACCCTTTACTATACGTCCGAGGACACTGCGAGAGCCGATTCCACTAGTCTGAATGTGTATGTGCTGTATGTTTATTAATTCCAGTGCAAACTGAATTCACTGCCAGTTACCTACATTAAGTTATTGCTTGATTAAAGGGTTTATAACGCCCTGCAGAACAGAAACGCTGCTTAATTCCAAATGATGGATAACAACTCAGGACAAGACCATGCAGGACAAAATTGTCGGGTTTTCACATCGGATGTGAGATCAAACTGCACACACTGGCTATAGGATGAGTGTGAGATGAGAGTAACATACAACACTGCTATTTTCCTTTAAAATGCCCTGTTAACAGCACAAAAAGTTATCTAACTAAACAATAATGTCTTTTTTTTTAACATGCTGAATTAACTGTGTACTGAACTAACTGTCTGAACATTCTGAAATAACTACTCTGCTACAGATGTGTCAATATGCCCATTTTTACGAGTGTATGTGTACTGTATGTGGGTAGATGTAGGCCTACCGGCACGTTGGCAGAGCAGGGGCTACAATGAAAACAGGACACCCTGTAGGAACATACATACATACAGCCAGATTTACATGCGTGCAGGCATGCGTGCGTACACACACATCATAGGACATACACACAAAACAATCCCTTCTTCCTCAACTGAGAAAACTACACAGTCCTAACTACTGTACAGCATGTCCAAAAGGAACTAGTTCTGTAAAAAGTAACATTTTAACATTCATTTCATACTTTTATTGAGTTAAAATGTTAAAAAATATCCCAGCTGAACTTTCAGTGACATTTTAATTTCTTTTGCTATAAGCTGTCTTGTTGCCAAGCAAGGATAGCGTGTGAGCTAGACATCTATATTAGTACAAACGTGGAACATGGTACATTTCTTTCAAGTTACAGGCAGTAACATACAGTATGCACACTTCATTCAAAGTTGAAATAATAACAGAAAATGCTGTGTCTCTTTACATACAGCTAGCCCGACAGACTTAATAGTGCTGTTGAGTATTAGGTATGTACCTATGACTAATATGAGCTTAGACAGACTGTCAAATGTTAAAATAATTGTTTGACATTTTGGGAAATATCTGATGGCTAGCTTAGCTTAGCATAAAAACTGGAAGCACAGGGAACCAGCTAGCCTAGCTTTGTCCAAAGTTAAAGTGGCAATAGACACGTTTTTTGCTTTAAAGGGGACATATCATGAAAAACATACATTTGGGTATCTGGAGTGCCACTGTGCTGTGTCCTGTGTTGTCGATCGGAAAATGTATAGCGCTGCGGTTGTCTTTGCAACAGTGGCGCCAACAATACTACCACTTGGAAACACTATGGGAGGAAAAGTTAAAAACTTGTCTATTGCAACTTTAAATAGTCCATCTCTTAACTAATTAACACAAAATATTTGTTTGCTTAATTCGCACAAATTAAGAGGATTAAAAACGACCCACTGTGGTTTTACGGGGAGTTATGCGCTGATGTTGCAATGACTTCCTGGAGTCTCTGTGACAAGACTTTAGGAAGAAAGAAAACAAATAACTCCTGCTAAAAAGCTAATTTTCCAAAATGTTGAGCTATTCCTTTAACTTGAGGATTATTTTAATAAAATGGTGGCATCACAGTATGGATTGAGACGTAAACACTCAACAGCACCATTGTCTGAAAAGCCTGGAGGTGTAGGCCTACAAAATCTACCATTTAGACAACATTCAAATTTGTGTTTCAACACTCACGTATATGTATGGAGACTTTTTTTTACACCAATGTATCCCTCTCTTCTTTTTCCTCTCTATCTTTATCCTCCTCTCTTCTTACCTCCATCCACTGGCGCAGTACACCCAGGGATGCCGTCTAGCTGACAAGTTAGAAAACGCCACTTGTCATGATGAGAGTCCCATCGGCTGCACTCGGTCTCATTGTGCCTCGCAGCCCATCAAAGCTAATGAAACATAATTCTGATGAAGCCTTTATTTACACCACAGTCAATATGAGCTCAGCTCTGCCTCTCTCTCTCTCTCTCTGTTCATCCCCCCTTCACTCTCTTCCCTCTCCTCTCCCCTTGTGTGTGTGTGTGTCTGTATGTCGGTATGCATGTGTGCCACGGTTCAGATGTTGGTGTGTGTGTGGTAATGGCTAACGGGTGGTATCGTTATGGGTCTGGGGTGTGTTGTTCCAAGAAGGGCTGGAAGCATTAGCCAGGGTAAACGTTTCCCCGCTGTACGCAGTAACGTGAGCTGGTTTCAAGGCAAGCAGCTGGATGTCTGACACTCCATCTCAGTGCTAGATTACATTTTAATGAATTTTGATCATCTTGTTGGCATCATCTCACAGGCAGCTTATATTACTTTGATGGTTACTTGGTGAGCTTCTAACCAAGAAACCTAAGGACGCAAGAGTGAGCAGTAATTCATCATGCAGTGGGACGTTTTACCGGCATTGCCATTACAAGAAATCTGCCGGGGTTTAAAGCACAGGGTTGGTAAGACCATCGAAACACTGTATCTTAATCAATATAGACTGTTGGTCCTTCTGTTAAATTGAGATAAACTGGCTAAAATAAAAAAAAACATTCAAAGGGAGACTAGGCAACTTTTGTTAAATAGCTGCCACTGTGACCATAAGTGACAGTTACAGCGTAATGCTAAATGCTAAGGTGTAATGGAACATTAGCACAAGATGGGAAGAATTGTAAAGTCAAAAAACTGGCTTAGCAATGTCAATAAAACAACATCTATTAGTTACTGGTAAAACCAGACCAAATGAGGCTGTAGAAGCAAAACCTGAGTTCATTGAACGGAGCGAAGGTTTGTTTTATCACCTATGAATTTAACTTTTCATAAGTAAGAGGAAAAATATGTTATTTCATATATTTTAATGGTGCAGTGTGTAGGATTTGGCGGCATCTAGCGGTGAAGTTGCAGATTGCAACCAACTTTCCCGTGTGACAATCGTGTAGGAGAACTACTGTGGACGACGCGAAAACTTGAATGGCCCTCTTTAGAGCCAGTGTTTGATTTGTCCATTCTGGGCTACTGTAGAAACATGGCGGCCGGCTCTGTGAAGAGGTAGTGTCTAGAAGGGAACCAGCAAACTGGGGAAACTCTCGCGAGATTGTTAAGGTTAGGCATTGACCTCAATTGGTTAAATTTAGGCATTGATCTCGAAGGGTTAAGTTCAGGCATTGACCTTGAATTGCTAAGTTTAGGCATTGACCTCTAATAGTTAAGGTCAGGATAGGTTGCCGGGTAGCGAGTCTCGCTAGAGGTTTTGCAAGTTTTTGTAAGTCTAAGATCAGATTTCGCAATTTGCGAGTTTCACGACCTTGTGAAGAGGATCTGTTTGTAGATATAAACAGCTCATTCTAACATAACGAAAACTCAATGATTCTTAATTTCAGGTGATTGTACACTAAAGACAACATATGTATTGTTATTATGTTACATTTCTGCCAATGGATAGGGGGAAATGCTATCACACTGTTACTTTAAGTAGACATTAAAAACAAGATTATATGTCAAAGTCTTAATTTAATACTATACATTACCGAATCACTTTAAAAGTCAAAGTTTTCAACATATAGGGGGTATTGTAAAAGCGCTCCAAATGCATCTGCATTTTCCTAGTACAGAAACTTAGCAACCCATGTAGCCATGGTTCTGCTTTTGATTCCACTGTTCTCTCGGTACTAAATTTTGGCACTGATCAGGATGTGATACTAAATCCATATCTTGCATAACGTTCCTTGCAAGCCAGTAAAAACACACATTACTGCTCCAGTAATCGGCAATTCTCCAAGCACGGTTTGAGCTATTCCTTCTGTAGACGTTTTTACAATAACGTTATAGAGATCAAGGAAGGTTTGAGCAGTCAACATTTTGTCATTTTGCTGTTGCCAGATCTGACAGGATGAATTAAAAGTAAGGTAAAACAGAAGCTCGGGTTGCCTGTTGAGTGTTGAGCTGAACGTTCAGCTATGGCCAACTTCTCTCAGCCAGTAAACTTGTTGACCGTCCGCTCCTCGGCTGAGTTTCCCTGGTTACTCAGATTTATAGGAAATTGGCAGACTTCCACTGTGAGCATTTGCTCGCAGCGTGAACACACCGTTACAAATCTATGTGGAAATGTTGTGGATAGCAGCCTTTTATTTATGGTGTGGAATGCTTCCCTTCATAACTTTTGTTGCCTCGAAATATACTTACTGTATGTTTCCAATAAGATTTAAAAATGCCAAACACACTGAAGATCTTTATCTGACCGATTCAAATAAGAATAACCCCCGTAATGGCCATTTAAGGGCAAATTGTGTTGTGTTTATGATGACAAGTATTGTGAATTTGCATGTATGTACAACCCACTCCTTTAGCCATCTGCCCAGGTTATAATGAATGTGTATGTGTGCATGAATGTGTGCATGTGTGTTGCACAAGGACACTTGGTTAAGACCCCTACTGTTCCTCCCTCCCACCTCCCACACGCAATCTGTCGAATCCTTCCTGCTGTCTAATACTGAAGAAACCCACTACACACACACACTCGCACACACACTCGTCTGAAGAAAACATGACTAAGGTAGATTCTACATGATGGTCCGCTAAAGTCCTCCGGGGGATCATGATGAAACACGTCGCAACTTCCTGTCATACAGCCATGCAGAACAGAGGGGCCAAAGTGGCCTCCTGGTGCCACTGTAACTGAACTGAATGTCTCACCGTCAATACTCTCAGTGGTGTCGCTCGCTCGCTCGCTCGCTCGCTCGCTCGCTCGCTCTCTGTCTCTTCTTCTTCCTCTCCAGCCTCCAAATGAACTCTACCATGAAATCTCTCCACAGCTCACCATCGAGACGTTGATATCATTTCTATGGGGCAATTTTGTTCAAAGGAGAACATTGTGACAACATCTGCTTTATGTTTCTGTACAAACCCATCTCTTAATCCTCTCCTCCCTCCCGCGTAGCCCTGCAGGCACTGTGGTCTTGTCTTTCTCTCCTCTTTCTGTCCCCTCTTCTTCTTCTTCTTTAATTTATTGTGAGTTGATTTCCAAGGTTGTTTTGCCTCTGTCGCTGATGATACGGTTTTCTTTTTTCCGTCTTCCTTTTTGTAAAATTGACCCTTTTTTGTTAACTTTAGTCACTGCTAATGTAACAAAACGCACTGTGATGATTCCAGTATTAATAAAAGTTGTACTTAAACTGTGCGCTGTGTGTGTGTAGCAGGTCTTTTGTAATTGAGAAAGAAACGAGGTAAATAGGTCCTGAGCCCGCCCGCACAAATCAGGAGATAGTGTGGGCTGAGAGAAGTGAATGAATATGGGTCAGTGGATTGTCTGCATGCTTTCTGAAGGTCAGTGGGGTTCAGAGAGGCTAACTGTAGTCAATGAACCTAAGATTTAATAACAGCATGATACTTTAACAGCGAAGGTTCTGTGTGAGGAAGAGATTATATAACAGCATAGCTGCAATTTCATATTACAACAATATTATATTAAATCAAATATTGTAAATAAAAAAAGCACTTGTTTACACAGTGTTCTTAATGTTATAGCAGTAAATAAAGACATGACTCTGAGTCAGTGATGACCACCAATGCAAAAATAAATCAATAATATATTTATAAAGGAATTAATTGCTTTATTTCTTACTAAATAACAATTTGGTGTAATGAAAATTGCTGTGACAGATTTAGTACAAGGGTGGTTATTTCCAGTTTCCTGATCAGTCATGTTACCTGTAGGTCACCATAGATTCTAAAAATGAATATTATCATCATAACTATTAAAGAAATACTACAAAATACCATATGTACATTTAGATGATACAGAAACGTACAAGAGAAATCTAAATGGTATGAATGAATGAGTGTGTGTCCACAGTCTTTTGAGCGTCTTGTAGCGATTATAGCCTAGTATTGAGATTTTAAGTATCTGGAGACAAAACTTTCTTTTTCAACTCCATCGTAGATCATAAATCCTTGGAAATAAAAATGAAATTGGTTGAGAAATTAATAAAACGTTATAGTGCTTTTTATCCAGGCCAGTCCTGACCTCCCCAATATGGCAACGACGCTGACATATCGCAGCAACGGGCTGAAGCGGCCCATGCGGTATCTACGTATGTACATCTATGATTGTTAATACTCACAGCTGTCAAGCTAGCAGCGTGTGGAAGACTCCAATGATGTGCAATGACTGCACGGGCAGAGTGCACGTAGGTAGGCTGGTAGTCTGTCCTATCATTGCATTTGACCCGAATACAATGATTGAATGATTTTTAATTTTTTTTGTCAGAGCATTTCATTTATTGATTGCTGTCGGGATGTAATGAGATTTTCAACTAATATAACAAAACATATTTTTAAAGAACATTACCAACCCTAGCTTTAATAGAAAAATGTAGTCACTGTGATAACAGACACAGAGTGTTGGAAAAGCCCTGTTCAATTATACATTAGAAGTAACCTACTATACAGAGAGCGGTTGAGATGACAATAATAGAGACAGTAAACCAGGTCCTGTTCACACCTTAGTGGACATCACAGTTTCCCTAAGTGAATGCTGAGTGTGCATTTCAATTCATTTGCCTTTTTTCCAGGTCATTGCCCATGACAAAGAGTTGTAGAGTGCTCACAAAGGTGGAAAAGAGGAGAGAGAGAGAGAGAGGAGAAATGAGATGTGTTGTATTGTGTGCTGGTAGGGGGCGCCCAAGACCTGTAACTTGCAGAAGCAGATGGAGCAGTGATGATACAACATGCTGCTGCTTATACACAGACGGGCCATCGCCATGCAGATATGTCAGCAAAGCAGCCAGGATACACTTTCTTTTATTTGTGA
>CAKALU010057164.1:0-22704 GCA_916700995.1 Hozukius guyotensis | reverse complement strand
TTGGTTTCAGAGGAATTGTTCTGTCCCATGATGGTTTAAATCAAATCTATTTCAGAGGCTTTTCCCCCTCCTGCCAAGAATAAAACCCACAGGGGATACTGAGAATCTTTGTCCGTCTTGGCACCAAAAATCGTCACATTTATAAACGTTGGCATGAAATACTGGCACCAAACATTAGTTCTGAAGTGGAGGTAAAACACTCGCCCACCACTGCAAAGACCTGAGTTAAATTACTGGCAGCAGCGCCGCTGCCTTCGCCAATGTGCTTTGACAAGCACAATTGTGAGTATTTGAGTGGGAAGCCAGTGAGGGATCATATCCTGATCCAGCTCACATGTTATCTTATATAAAGTCATAATGTAAAAGGGTTGAATATGCACATTGTGCATTGTACATTAAGCTAAATATACCAGAGTAATGCTCAGTTAGTTGAAAAATGGATTTACTTGCATTTGTACTTACTGATCGACATTTTTCACCATATTCTGACATTTTATAGACCAAATAACTAATCAATTAATTGAGAAAATAATCAACAGATTAATCAACAATGAAAATAATCGTTAGTTGCAGCCCTATGACATTTTATACCATCAGCAACAAATGTTACACCATCTAGGAAGGTCTATTTAATAGTACACATTGTTTCCCAAAGCCCAAGATGACGTCCTTAAATGTCTTTTTTTGTCCACAACTCAAAGATATTCAGTTTACTGTCATAGAGGAGTAAAGAAACCAGAAAATATTCACATTTAAGAAGCTGGAATCACAGATTTTTTTCTTTTTTTTTCTTTAAAAAAATGACTCAAACCGATTAATCTATTATCGAAATAGTTGGCGATTAATTTAATAGTTGACAATTAATCGATTAATCATTGCAGCTCTAAAATATTATATCTTATCATTTGTTTAATTGCATTGCAACTAGTGCAATTAGTGATTTAACATTTACGTATTTATATCACAGATTTCGCTTTACTTCAACTATAACATCACAACACAAAAGGTTATAAATTAAAGTAAAAAAAAAAATAAGAAAAAGAAAGAAAGTGGGGTCTCCACTTCCTCCCACTGTAGAGAAGTGAAGCCAAAATATCCCACATACGGGAGCTGCCATCTTGAGATTTTAACGTCATTTGGAGCCAGAGTCTTTGCACCAATCACGAGCCGAGCACGGCTGTCAGCAAGAGAGACTCACAGCTGCCAATCATGACGTCTCGGCCCCTTTTTATAGCATCAAATAACTAATTAAAACCAAACTTATCAGAAAAATGAACACTTCAACATACATCAGCTCGATAAGAACTACCTAAAATGACAAAAAAAACATCTTTGGGGGAAATGTATTTGACGTGTACTTTGACTTTTTAGCTTGTCCCATCCGCTAACATGGAGGGGGCGGGATTTATGATCTATACTGCAGCCAGCCACCAGGGGGCGACCGAGATGTTTTGGCTTCACATTTGTGGAGCTGTCATGTCTCCGTCTTTATATACAGTCTACGGTTTGACCCCTGCGAGTTGAATCTAAAAGTCGGAGAACAAAGTGACACGAAGCAGGGCTCAGTCAAAAAAAGCTCTGAAGTTTAATGAGCATATGTGAGTATATATTACAAACTAGTTACATAAAGCGTGAGCGTAAGCATAGATAAGAAAGAGACACCGGAGAAAGGAGGATAGTTCAACTTAAGTTCACCCAGATAAAGTCTGCCACAAATCTGAGGAGGTCGGAGTTTCTCAGCAAGGAATTAAACAAATTATTCATAACATAAAGTATATTTAATCTGTGAAACTGTAGAAGTTCCTGCACACTGAGTTTGTGACCTTGTGACCTTTCATAATGGCTTGAGGATGCTTGTTCTTCTAAAACAAGTAATCTGACCTGACACAGTGAAAACAGTGTGTGCATGTCTTTATATGTGTGTCTTTTTATACTTACTGCATAGTGAAGTGTTTTCCTCCGTGATCGGTGGTTTCTTTCTGGAAGCAAGAGCCAAACAATCAGCCAACACATCTCAACATGGTGTTCACCCGAGGCTTCCCTGCTAATTACCTAAGACATTGATTCGCACCCCGACATACAGTACCTGTGTGAGGAAGAGGAGGAGAGAGCTAATGAAGGTGTCAACGGGAGCTTGCCACCAGAAGATGATTGTTATTGGATTGAACTCATTTGCATTTTGATGCACACTCGGGGCTGAACAATACCCGGCTCTGCTGTTAACAGTCTTTGATGAGCACACAGACGAAAAAAAGCAGTGATTCAATTCAAGGTGAACAAAATAACTGAAGGGTCCTGAAACAGATTACATTTAACTGATGCCTCCATCGGGCTCCTGCATGGCGACCGTCTGCCAGGATCTTCTCCTCGCTGGGATGAAGGAAAAGAGAATCCATTTCTCTCTCGCAGAATGAGAAATCAATGACCCCGAGATGGATCTGTGTGAAATGAGATGTGAGGCTCGTCTCCGGAGGACTCGGCGGGGCTCAGATTGACAGCTGACTGACAGGGGTTAACTACGAGGGAAGGCGGACTGGCTCGGAGGTGTGAGACTGACCCTCTCGGACCCTGTGTTGAGGGCAGGGTTGATACATGTAGGCCGGATGTTGCTGGATTCCCAAGACATCCCTGTAATTGACCGTCTGCTGAGCCCAAGACTCCTTATTGCTACGCCTGTCAAGCTCTCCGTTCTTGTACGGCACACAGTTGGGTGGCAAATACCGCTCAAAATGTTTAGTTTTTGTTGAAACAATAGAGTGATGCAGGAATGAGTCCTAATGAGTTAGCATTTTAGCACTTTCTGTTCCCTCGTCATTGGGTTTTCTTTAAATGGGTTTTTAGTTGCGAAAAACAAGGTCTGTGGTTAACACAAGCTTAAAGGGGACATATCATGCTCATTTTCAGGTTCATGTTTGTATTAGGGGTTTTCTACTAGAACATGTTTACACGCTTTAATGTTCAAAAAACACTTTATTTTTCTCATACTGTCTGTCTGAACATACCTGTATTCATGCTCTGTCTGAAACGCTCCGTTTTAGCGCATTTCAACGGAATGGCAACGGAATTGCGTTGCTAGGAAACAGCTTGGCTCCATGTTTACATCCTGTCAGCTGATGTCATTCACATACACTGCAACAGGAAATAAACTGGGACACATTTAGTATGTTTACGTTTAAAACCGTGTAATGGTCTAAATATTGTAGATTTGTGACGTCACAAACGGACAGAAATCCTAACGGCTTGTTTCAAACGCACAGTTTCTGAATACGGGCTGTGTGTATTTCTCCGTATATTGAGCGTTTTGATAGTTTAACAGTATTTATATACTGTATCACTTAAACCTGCTTTATAATATAAAAGACATGAAAATATCACTTTTTAATAATATGGGACCTTTAAGAGATTTTAAAGTTTTGTTCTAGGCCATAAAATACGTTGGTAAATACCTCACTCGTGAATTTTGAAGTGGCCTGTCATGAGCTATTGCTTAATAAAATACTTGATGTTAAGACATCATTTGCCCATTATAGAGAGGGGATACATTCTGTGGCAACCCGTAAATGCAGTCTGAAACTACCTCACTGTTGTATGCCAGTCAAGTTGCAGTTTATATCTGTCCAAAATGTCATCAATTCACCATCTGTGTGAAATTATCATAATTAGCATGTGAATTCTTGAGTTACGGCCAAAAATGTTTGCGCCAGATGTAATTCAATCCAGGCGTTCCTGAGATATCGCGTTCACTAAAATGGGACAGAGGTTAGTCTCACAATGATCTTGACCTTTGACCACCAAAATCGAATCAGTTCATCCTTGATTCAAAGTGGACGTTTATCCAGCTCTTATTGTGGAGGACTTGAATAAAAACACTTATATACTTACAGTTGCTGCCATCTACAATTTACAGAGTTGAACTTTAATCCCCAACATGGGAAACACAGGTTGACAATATTTTTTATTATCTTGTTTTCATGCATAGTTGTGTTCTTTTCATAACACCAATCAAATGAGAATATAAACTCTGATTTAGTTATATAGTTACTCAGTTATGGCACGCCTATGAATACTTGTGTCGTAAAGTAATAAAATGCGACACCTTTGCCTGTGATTTTCTGTAAGTCACATTTTTGTCTGGGAACTCTTATCATTTTCTCTGTTTGGATAAGAGCTGACTTGCCTTTGACTTTTCCTCTTGCATCATTTTACAGCTTACGGAGAAGCATGAGACTACCAGTAATACCTTCCCTATTTCTTTTTTTCTCCTTCCTGATATAAGATCAAGCCTTTATTGGTCAAAGAGACTTCCTCCGACCTTCCAAAGATAGGTGTGTAAATAGCGCTACAATCTGCACAGCCTTTAAAAGGAATGCAATTCCTCCACATGTGAGCTAACTGTCCTGTAACTGTGAAGATGGGCTGCAGACGCACAGACTGCCTGGCAAAGCCTCTGTCGGGCCTTTTTGAAAAACTTGGCTCACTAGTGGGCTCCTATCCTTTATACTTTTTTGTGATTCCTCTCGTAGTCTCAGCGGCGCTCGGCGGAGGCTTCACTTTTCTCAAAGACAGGGAGGACAACGACTTTGAGCGTCAGTTCACACCCAAGAAAGGACCCTCGAAGGCGACGAGAGCTTTCGTCAGGGAGAACTTCCCCTACAATGACTCCATGTTTTCAGAGGACAGGTTGTACGATAAGGGCATCTTTGCATCACTCATCGCTGTATCGACTAATAACTCAAACATACTAACAAGTCCAGCCTTTGAGGACATCATCAGACCTCAACAATAAGATCCTTAATATCACTGTGCACAACGGGAGCCTGGGATTCAACGACTTGTGTGCAAAAGCCAACGGAGAATGTGTCTCAAACGTCCTCCTGGAAATCATTAACTCCGATGAAACCAGCATCATCTTCCCCGTGCATACGCACAGATCCAGTCCGGTGTTCCTGGGCTCGGTGCTCGGCGGGGTTATCACAGACGCCAACAGCTCAGTCATAAGTGCTCAGGCAGTAAAACTCTTCTACTACTTAGATAACAAGGAAAGCGCAGCTGACGCCTCAAAATTATGGCTGAGAGGATTTAAAAAGCTCTTATCAGATGAGACGGACAGCAAACACATTGACGTACGTATCACACTGCTACTGATTTTGTATTTTCATTCTTACATAGCGATTCTTTCGTTGTTCTCTCTGAAAAGCTATCTGCCATATTCTTGGATATTTGCCATGGCTTTGTGTGGTAAAATTTGAGTCTGTCTTTGTTTTAACTAAGATGTAACAATGATTATTTAATTAAGCACTGGACAACTACAGCTCCCATGAGGCTTTGACAGTGTACCAATTGAGCATGTTTCAGCTTTTCAGTGAGAATAAGACCACATGTGATATTTTTTTTGGAACAATTTGGTTGTGAAGTGATATATTTTTCTTATTTTTTTGAGAATATCTGACTTTAGATTATCATGCGAAGATTTTATTATGCCTCCGCACCGGCGACAGTCATGGCCGGAGACAGTGTAAGGTCTGTCTGGCCATCTGGCCCATTCTTGTGAATATCTCAGGAACGCCTTGAGGGAATTTCTTCCAATTTGGCACAAACATCCACTTGGACTCACCGATGAACTGATTAGAATTTGGCGCTCAAAGGTCAAAGGTCAAGGTCACTGCGACCTCACGTCTGTCCCACTCTCATGATATCTCAGGAAAGCTTGAGGGAATTCCTTCAAATTTGCAAATTTGGCACAAACGTCCACTAGTGGATGAACTGATTTTGGTGGTCAAAGGTCACTGTGACCTCACAAAAAAACGACTTTGGCCATAACTCAACAATTCATATGCTAATTATGACAATTCCACACAACTGTCTTAACAGGATAAAATGATGAAGTTGCACAGACATGGATGTAAACTGCAACTGCCTGGTGTGAATTTGGCGTAACTAAGTGATTTTGTTACCTCAACCTAACTGTGGCTGTTACCGTAGTTTTGTTGCGTGGCATAAAAATGACACGCAAAAAGAGGCGTACAAATGACACGCAAAAAGGCTAAAATGCGTTCTCACGACACGTGTAATGTCTTTGTAATGTCGTGCTATTTACGCGCCTTCCCATGAGATCGGGTTGGAATTGTAGAAGGTCACTAACAGAAGTAGATGAAGGATTTTGAGGAATGGATTGCAGAATATTACTCCTTGAATACATTTAGCACCACAAAATAGACAAAATAAAGGTGGATTTTGTCTCGTAGCGGAAAACATAGCGATGTTAAAATAAGTACTGTTAATGTGCAATAAAATAGATGCATTTTCTAAACATATTAGTTAACAGCCCGTCTGCTCCAACTGTATCTTTACACTTCCTGTTCAGATGATGTGTTTGGCAAGGTAGAAGAATCACCGCTTTGTCCTGAAATCCAAACTGTGCTGTCACTCTGGTTTTATTGCTGTCTTGACATCCGTGTGTAAACACCGTTTTCCGACTTCATGTTGGCGTCTCTCTCTCTCTCTGCTGTACTCTAGGTGTCTTACTACACCTCCAAATCCAGGCAGGAGGAGATTGACAGTCACACCACAGATGGCTTCCCTTTATTCCTCATCACTTATGCCTGTGCTATCACCTTCTCGGTGATATCCTGCCTGAGGTAAGAAGTGATCAGTGACTGTCACACGGTGAGCGATTTCCTGACTGCGGGCCAAGTCCGGGACACAGAGAGCTGTTGTTTATCAAAGTGACTGATACAAGAAAGCCACATGCAGGTTACATGTAGTGATCATAACGATGTCAGCATTGCTGTTTCCAAAGCAGAGTTATTGCAATTTAAGAATGTTTAATTTTTACTTAAAGGGATAGTTTGGGTTTTCTGAAGTGGGATTGTATGAGGTACTTATCCATAGTCAGTGTATTACCTACAGTAGATGACGGTCGACACGCCACCAGTTTGGAGAAGCAGACAAGACCAGCACGGGAGTATAGCAACGTACTGATGTGGACGAGGCAGCAGCAAAACATATTTTAGCCACCCTAAAGAAAGGTTCACCTTAAAAAAATCAATATCAGTTTAACTGTACGCTATATTTAGAATATTTTCACCACTTTATCTTGCTGTCAGACAGCCCTTTCCGACAAGGAACTGAAGCCATTGTATCCTTCTATGCTCTCTCCAAATCCACCAGTCTCCATTGTAAAAAACTGTAATTTTACCTCGCAGAATACAGGAGTTGCTGGTCTACCGCTGCCTTGATTGGTTAGTTTATTTGTGCTATTGTGCGACTTTGGTGAATTCAAACTAATCAAAGTCGAGGCAGAGAAGGCAGCGTAACACCATCTTTTCACCCTGGTGTTAAGTTTTTTTTCAAATCCTCGTTTTTAGTTTTACTCAGTGGGCAACCTGCGGTTCTGAAAGGTGAAGACAATGCTGAAGTGCCTTAAACTTGAATTCTTTCTAATAGCCCGCAGGGGGCGACTCCTCTGGTTGCAAAAAGAAGTCTGATTGTATAGAAGTCTATGAGAAAATGAGCCTACTTCTCACTTTATTACGTCAGTAAACATTGTAAACATGAGTTTATGGTCTGAATCGCTAGTTTCAAGTCTTCTTCAATACAGCATGATGTTCATTTAGTAAATTATGGTCCCATTTAGAGTCAAATAGACCATAAAGCAGGGGATGCTTTAGGGCGTGGCTACCTTGTGATTGACAGGTCGCTACCACAACGTTGTCGGGTCTGGGAGTTGTCCGTGTTTTAGTCTTACAACTTTAACCCTTTCACAGTGTTTTCAGTTCATGAAAGTTAATTATAACATTTTAGTCACTTAAACGGTCTGACAGCATTTGGTTGCACTTACTGTAGCTCCACCCTCTTGTGTCGCTTCTGGTTGCAAAAAAACAAGATGGCGAAGGCCAAAATTCCGAACTCGAGTTTCAAAACAAGTCAACAAACCAGTGGGTGACGTCAGGGTGACTATGCCCACTTCTTATATACAGTCTATGGCTTTACTGTTTTTTAAAGTTTCTCTCTAAATATGTCAATTTTAGTACTTATTGCTAAAAACATGCATGTGTGATGCCAATAAGCAGGATTATTCTGAGGCGGCTCAGGTTGAAGTTGTCAAGATAAAGTGTAGAATAATAGACCTTGCTTTCAGTTAACTTTATTAGCTGCATGATTTTGATTGCTACACCAACAGCACCCCTTCTCTACCTCCTTGACAGATTGGACAATGTGAGGAACAAGGTGTGGGTGGCCGTTTTCGGCGTCCTCTCCTCGGGCCTGGCTGTTCTCTCCTCTTTTGGATTGCTGCTTTACATCGGAGTGCCATTTGTTATTACGGTCGCAAACTCTCCTTTTCTGATACTCGGTGAGGAAAAAGCACCCTCGTCCTTTTTTGTTCCAGACTGTAGTTTTAGGATGTAGTTTGGAGTGCAACATCCATCAAGTAATATACAGCATTTACATAAAAGTGACTGAATGTAAAGAATATCTATATGGTGTTTTGCAGAGCATTAAATTTAACCGCTTCATATATTTAAAGTAGATCAGTTCATCATGTTTTATAAGCATTTTATGTTTTACAGTAAAAATGTAGTAAAATGTTTAAAGTCTCACAAATGGAAATGCTCAAACAAAGTGTCAGCATCTCAAAACTGTCATTAATTTTACTATAATTTTTCCAGGAATCGGTCTGAACAACATGTTCATAATGGTGTCCGACTGGCAGCACACCAACGTGAAAGACCCGGTGTCGAAGCGCATGGCTCACTCCTACAAAGACGCCATCATGTCCATCACCATCACCGCCCTGACCGACCTCGTCAAGTTCTCCATCGGCGTCACGTCCGACTTCCCGTCAGTGCAGTCCTTCTGCATCTACACCAGCGCCTCCATCGTGTTTTCTTACATCTACACAATCACCTTCTTCGGAGCCTTTCTGGCTCTAAACGGGAGGCGAGAAGCCGGCAACAGGCACTGGCTGACCTGCGTGAAAATACCATCAGACGACAGTGCTCATCATTCTGAGATATATAACATCTGCTGTGTGGGAGGCGGATATGATGAGAACACCGGAGCAGAGAAAAAACATCCGGCGAGTAATTTCTTTAAGGATTACTATGGCCCGTTTCTGATCAAACCGTGTGTCAAGGGAGTTGTAATCTTCCTTTATGTGGTATATTTAGCTGCAGGTATTTATGGTTGTACCCACGTGCAACAGGGGATTGAGCTCTATGATCTGGCAGCTGATAACTCCCACGTTACCAGATTCAATATCAAGGATAGACAGTATTTTTCTGATTACGGTCCATCTGTGATGCTTATTATGGATGGGGAATACCCATATTGGATTAAACCCTTGAGGTACCAACTTCAGGGGTGCATAGAGGACTTAAAACAGCTCCAATATGTAGATGGGGATGTCTATACATCCTGGCTGGATGCTTACTTGTCATACGGACAAGAAAGAAATTTAAACCTTGATTATAAACATGTTTTTATCAAGAATCTACCTCACTTTTTAGATTTATTTCCATTTTTCAAGCAAGACGTGAACCTCACTGGGAATGGCGTCTATGTGTCGCGGTTCTTCATTCAGACTGTCGATATCGCCAACGCCAGCATGGAAATTGAAATGCTTACAGGTCTTAAAACCGTCGCAGCCAGATGCAGACCGTCTTTATTAGTCTATAACCACATGTTCATCTTCTACGACCAGTACGACGTAGTGGTTAAGAGCACGATTAAAAACGTTGGCGTGATCACAGCCGTGATGCTGGTCGTCTCTCTCCTGCTGATTCCAGACCCGCTTGTCTCATTATGGGTAACTATTTCGATTGGTTCAGTGACTGCGGGGGTAACTGGTTTCATGGCGCTTTGGGACGTCAGCCTCGACTCCATATCCATGATCATTTTCACCGTCTGCATCGGCTTCACCGTCGATTTCTCAGCTCACGTGTCTTACGCATTCGCCACCAGCAAGAAAGCGAGTCCTGACGACAAGGCCGTGGACGCTCTCTCTAGTCTAGGCTACCCCATCCTCCAAGGGGCCCTGTCCACCATTTTAGGGGTGATAGTGTTGGCTACGTCTGAGTTTCACATATTCAGAACCTTTTTTAAGATCTTCTTTCTCGTCATGTTTAACGGGATGCTTCACGGACTCATTTTCATCCCAGTAATTCTGACACTGTCAACGTGCAGAACAGGTAAAGACAAAAGTAAAGACGAGAGTTTGAAAATCACCAAACTATGACCACAATTACAGTGTTGATCATGTGCTGGCATACTTACATGCAGATCCCATAATAAAAATGTATTCCAAAACAAGTAAGGGATAATGTACGGGGGTTTCTTTCACAACAATGACCCGCTAGCTGTACATTATCCCGCTTATTACACGGCTTCTTACTTAAGAAATCAATAATTTGATACAAAAACGGTCCGCCAGAGTCCGAGATCAGAACTGCTCCCATAGCAACAGTCTGTTATACATAGCAACGTTCTGCTATAAATAAATAACAGACCATAGAACGCCGTGATTAACCAATCAAAATCGAATATTCAACAAAGCCGTGTAATAAGTCAGTTTAAATCATTCGTTAAATGAACAGTGTGTAACATTTAGGAGGATCTATTGACAGAAATAGAATATAATATTAAAGATATAAGTATTATATTATTCATGTTTTCACAGAAGAAGTTTCAGTTGGTTGCAATCTGCAACCTCACCACCAGATGCCGCCAAATCGTACACACTGCACCTTTAAAGCAAAAATGTCCCATTTTTGAATGTTGTTTTAAAAAAAAAATCTGAATGTATGTATCCTTTAAATGACAAAGAGCCTTTCTAATTCAGTGATATTTTCCCCAACATATTTATGGAAGACCATGTTTAAGTTAAGGTGTATTATATTTTCTAAGTTATTCATTTTGTTGTCTTTTTCTTAACTTAACGGATGATCAGATGACAATTTTCAATGATTTTGTACATAGCTATCTTTGTATTCAATGCTGTATAATGTAACCATAGTTAATTAAACTTTAGGTTTCAATAACCATAAATTCCACCAGAGGTGTTCACTAATTTACCATTTTATATATGACAATAAAGTCTTCTGTTTCTTATTGAATTGTTTGCGTACTTTGTGTACTGTTGCATAGAAGCTGACATTAAAAAAACAGCTGTTCTAACACACTCATTCCAGCAATACTTAAACAATCATCAAATACATACAGGTACATACCTGAAAGACCTCTGCATTTAACCCATCCTTAGGAGCAGTGGGGGCTGTTGTAAACTTGTGTCTCACTCAAGGACACTTTAACATGCAGACAGTAGGAGCCGGGGATTGAACTGCCAACCTTGTGGTTACAGGACAACCCTCTCTACCCACTGAGCTACAGAAGCCCCAAAACAAGAATACAAGAGACGTTTATAGACCATGCTGCAAGGCTAGTAACATCACTGCATTGATTAAAATGCAATGCCCCTTATTAGGAGAGTTATATCAAAATGTTTAATTAGTGGAGCTCATCAGTGTGCTGCGAAACCCTCAACTAGCCTCTGACAGACTATATAATAAAAAAGGTTTCATTTTATTTCTGAGTGGCTTTTCTTTCATAGGCAGCATTAACAATTGATCATTGTCCAGTCATTTGTTTTCTTCACATGGTGGTGGAATGAAACACTTCAATGTCACAATGATGACTCAACCCGGTCGCACTAAATAGTGCATGAATGACACGGTAATTCACAAGTCATTTTGCATGCAATAAGAATTTCGTCCTTTCTTTTTGCATGTCATTTGTCGTCTGTATTGACAAAGTGTTGCTGAGTTATTTTGAAGTTACGTTAGTGACGTTTGTGACATGTTTTCTGTACTTCTGTTACGTTGTTTCTGTACATATTTTACTTAGTTTACGTACATATTTTAAGCCCACTATGATGTTTCTCCTACACCTAACTAAGTGGTTTTATTGCCTAAACGTAACTGCGGCCGTTACCGTAGTTTTGTTGCGTGGCATACAAATCCATCCATCCATCCATCCATCCATCCATCCATCCATCCATCCATTTTCTTCCGCTTATCCGGGGCCGAGTCGCGGAGGCAGCAGGCTTAGCAGGGAATTCCAGACATCCCTTTCCCCAGCAACGTTTTCCAGCTCTTCCTGGGGGTAAAAATGACACGTGAAAATACTAAAATGTGTTCTCATGATATGTGAAATGTCCTTGTAATGTCATGCTATTTATACGCCTTCCCATAAGATTGGGTTGGATGACTGATGTGTATTATAAATAAGATTGGCAAAGGATTAAAATTGGGTATATACACTGCATATACAAAAGTAATTTGAACATGTACCATTCACAAACCTTACAGCTCAAATCTTCTACAATACCAGGTATCAAACCTGTCATATGGAGCAGGAAAAAAAAGCAGATTTTCCCTTTGGGTAGTCATACTTTTCAAATGTCACATTATTCAAAGCGGCACGTAATTAAGCTGCAATTTCTCAATTCCAGGAATTGGTGTTGATGACATTTCGTACGTCTCCAACTGGCAGCACATTAACATTAAGAACCCACTGTCCATGCAGATGGTTCACACCTCCGAAGAAGGTGCTAAATCCACCTTCATCACTGTCATCATCACCATGACTGATGTTTTAGGACTTTTTTTTTTGTATCGCTTTAATTTCCCTCTCTGCAGCATTTCGGTCGCACCAACATCTAAATGGAAAGAGAACAAAAAGCAGATTCACTAAATTAAGAAAATGTTTTGATATACTGACCATACAGCTGTAGAGGATCAAGCTTTCCCAATTATTTTCTGTACAGTGGTGCATTGATAGCAGCTGCTGGATTTCCTGTCTCAGGCTTTTTGCTTGCAGATATCAAGATTTCGAGATAGGGCGAGCAAGCAGCCTCTTGGATGCAGCTGTTGGTCAAGAAATCCATGAGGTCTTCAGGTTCCAACTCCCAGCATCCCCGGTGGCCCTCGCAGCACGCAGGTTGACTCTCAGCTCTGTCACCCTCCGTCACGCCTGTCTTCCTCGCCCTCCTTCCAGGACGAGATGCCTGCAGCCCACACAGCGTGACGTGACATGCCCCTACACCCAGGAGAGACCGATAGAGAGAGTAACCTTGGAGCTTGAACTCATACGAAAGACAGAGACTGATAGATTGCTGCTAATGAAACCCAGATCCTTCAGCGTAGTGTGCTTGGCGAACACGTGAAGGAGCAACAGCCTGCTTCAACTATAAATTAGTTTATTGATTAGAGACATGTCCAGGTTGAAGGGGAGGCATGACTGAATTCCCACAAATAGGCCCTGTAGGTTTGGAGAAATGGTTGCCCAGTTTCATCTTAAACTAAAAGCAGCAGTATGGTTACGGATTACAAAGAAGCATCTTTTTGCTATGTTACAGTTTGCTGGGTGCAGTGTAGGCGGAGAAGCCCAAAGGACATCTATGAAGTTTGCTTCTGAACTTTTTACAGTATTTGACGAAACATCAATTTGGTTTTTCAATATTTTTAAATTGTTTTATAACTTGAAGTTAAAGTAGATGTAATTTTTTTTTTTACACCAATCAACAATAATTAAAAAAAATAATACTTGAGATTAAGTTTATCCATAGGGTTATGGATCACTCAGTCTTTTATTTTTAAATTGTTTTATTTTTTAAATTAGATTAGATGTAATTATTTTTTAACGCTGCTCAACAGTAAAAAAATAAAAATAAATAAAAATACTTGAGATTAAGTTTATCCATAGGATTATGGATCACCCATCATTCAACATTGGGATTTGGAGGAATTTATATTTGGAAAAAAAATTTAATTATTAAGGCTAAATGCCATCGGCACTATTAGCCCCAAAGGACATTAAGAGAAAACAAAATTAAAAAAATAAATAAAAAATACAAAAATAAATAAATAAATAGAATAGAATAAAATAAACTGAATATATAATAATATATAATGCATATTTTCTCTGCTGCTTTTAACATCAGTGAATTTGGTTTTTCAATATTTTTAAATTGTTTTACAACTTAACCCACCTCTCACCCATCATTCAATTCAATCCCATCATTTGATTTGGAGTTATTTATATTTGGCGAAAAAAAACATTTTACATAATTAATGCTAAATCAAAAAAAAAATGGCACTATTGGCCACCAAAAGTATTAAGAGAAAACAAATAAAAAATAAAAAATGTAAATAATAATAAATAAAGTAAAAATAAAAATGAATATATGCAATAATAATTATAATAATAATAATAATAATAATAATAATATTAATAATAATAACAATAATAATAATAATACAAATAAAATAAGTAGAATAGAATAAAATAAACTGAATATATAATAATATATAATGCATATTGTTATAATCTTATAATAATAATAATAATAATAATAATAATAATAATAATAATAATAATAACAATAATAATAATATAAATAAAATAAATAGAATAGAATAAAATAAACTGAATATATAATAATATATAATGCATATTTTCTCTGCTGCTTTTAACATCAGTGAATTTGGTTTTCAATAAAAAATAATAATAATAACAATAATAATAATAAAAATAAATAAATAAATAAATTCTCTTGAATGCAAAAGTGAATAATAATAATAAAAAATAAATAAAATAAATAAATTCACTTGAATGCCAAAGTGAATAATAATAATAATAATAATAATAATAATAATAATAATAATAATAATAATAAATAAAATAAATAAAATAAATAAAGTAAATAAAATAAATAAATTCTCTTGAATGCCAAAGTGAGAACAAATCTCAATAAATCGATCTAAATTAAATGCTTAATTTTGATAAAAACCAACCGAGTCTGACTTCATGTGTTTCAGTGTTTCAGCACCGGACAGCTCCCTCACCGCTCCACCGAACGCTGCTCAGTGATTGACAGACTCAGCGGCCAAAGACGCGCGTCGCTGCTGCTCCTGGAGCTCCTATGAGATGATGGAGAAGACGGGCTTTAATGTGTCTCGGTATAGGCCTACCTACTTCTTAATAATGCTCGATGTGGTCGGAAGAGGGCGGAGTGCCATGCAAGTGAGAAAGCTCCCTGACTCTGTGCCTCCTAAAAAAAAATATATATATATAAATATAATAATAATAACCTGCCTCCTTCTTTTACCCCTCCCTTCCTCCCTCCTCGGTTTGATTCAGTCTATGTAGCTGCACTCAGAGAGTCCGACGCACAGCAAAGACAAGACAGTCTGGAGAGAGAGAGAGAGAGAGAGAGAGAGAGAGGTGGGAGGAAACAGCTGCAAGCGGATCCTCCACATCAACAAGCTGGATGAGGATGAGGCATCTGTAAGGAAGAAGAAGGGATTTAGAGAAGACAGAGAGGGGGTTCCTCACGTTTCCCCCCTCCTAAGCTTTCTGGATTTGCAAGATCAAGAGGCGTGGAGCATGCAAGAATATCCTACAAGTGGTGAAGCGATGGTTTAGCTGAGCAATTTGGCACATTTTTTTTTTTTTTTACATCACGCCCAACGACACTGTGCCATTACAAATATCTTTGCACGCGTTTTCTGGAAAGGAGATGGCTGTTTTCTGGCTGTCGTTGCTGCTGCATGTTGGATTTGTGCTCGCATCGAACCATAAATACGCGCACTGGGAAGATGCGAGAGACGCTCAGACTCACCGTCTGCAGCTGCAGCATCTCCGAGCGCCTCAGCATCCTCCTCCAGCATCACCCGGGGAGACGACGCAGAAGATAGAGGAGCATCTCCCCAGAGTGGTCACTGCTTTCCTCCACACTGGCGACTCGACCACCTTGAAGCACGCCAACTGCTCCAGGAGGTACGAGCTCACCTCTCTGCAGGGAAGGTCACAACATCTCTCCTCTATGAGCAGCGTGCTGGACACGGTGCTGCACGCCACCAACTTCCTCAACATGATCCTGCAAGCCAACAGGTCCAGGGAGCAGAGTCTCCGGAGAGATATAGAGTGGTACCATGCTTTAGTGAGGAGCATCCTGGAGGGAGATGCCAAGATCCACCGAGCTGTGGTCACTTTCAGCGCGGATCCCACCGTGGAGGGGCCCTCGGTGCTCCTCCAAGCCACCAGGGCCGGTGGAGAGATAGTCCTCCAAGACCTCTCCAGCGTGGCCCACCACCATCTGCACAACCGCACGGTGGATACAGAGTGGTACCATGATGTCAGAGACAGGAAGAAGAAGCCCAGTTTCCATAAGAGGGTGCTGAGCCAAGATTTCACATCACTTGACAATTCTTTAAAGAGAGGAGAGAGTTTTATCCCGGACAAGACGCATGTCAAATGGTCTGCGCCCTACCTGGAGTGTGACAATGGGAATTTTGTCCCCCGTTGGCTTCTGACCTTATCGGCTGCTTTCTATGGCCTGAAGTCCAACCTGGCTCCTGAATTCAGGTAGGCACAAACCATCCAACCATCTATCCATCCATCCCTCCATCTCTCCATCCATCCATCCATCCATCCATCCATCCAACCATCTATCCATCCATCCATCCATCCATCCATCCATCCATCCATCTATCTATCCATCCATCCATCTGGTAGAATAGGTTGTCCACCAATCGGAAGGTCGGTGGTTCGATCCCCGGCTGCTCCGGGTCACATGTCGATGTGTCCTTGAGCAAGACACTTGCTTGCTGAATGAGTATTTAGATTAGATCCTGATGGGCAAAGTTGGCACCTTAGCAGCCTCTACCATCAGTGTGTGAATGGGTGAATACTGACATGTAGTGTAAAGCGCTTTGAGTTGTCGGGAGACTAGAAAAGCACTATATAAATGCAAGTCCATTTACCAATATCCCATTTTGGGGTCACAGGGGGGCTGGAGTTGATCCCAGCTGACATTGGGGCGAAGGCGGGTACACCCTGGCACACTCACATTCAATTTAGAGTCAACAATTAACCTGCAAGTCTTTGGACTGTGGGAGGAAACCTGAGAACCCGGAGAAAACCCACGCTAACATGCAGGTTGAAACCAGTAGCCTATAAATAGAAAAGGTGGTTTAACAACAAGCTCAGCAAATTGTCATTAAAAGTAAATTACTTATAAAACTGACATAGAGACAGATCCACACTCACATTCAATTTAGAGTAAAAAATGAACCTGCATGTCTTTGGACTGTGGGAGGAAACCTGAGTACCCGGAGAAACCCATGCTAACATGCAGGTTGAAACCAGTAGCCTATAAATAGAAAAGCTGGTAAAGAAAGAGCTCAGCAAATTGTAATTAAAAGTAATCTTGTATTACTTATACAACTATATGTGAGAAAGATGTATGCCAACCTAAAGGTGAGTTCAGGTGCCATCACTATACATCTCCAATCCTCCATACACAACCCAGCCTCTCTTTCCTCCCCAAACATACCGCAGCTTCCCACCGGCCTCCCCCTGTTACACCAAGGGGGGTTTTCTTCTCTCCTCCAGTCTGACAAGGCGGCGGATGCTAAAAATAACTCTGGATGTTACTGGATGTAGCAGTGGTGGAAACCTCTGGCTACAGGCCCTAATTCATTTTTCAACAAAAAAAAACTCGCTCGGCTGCTTTACTATACTCAGGAAAATGTGCCCTTTTCTTTTGGGTCGAGGCTTCTAAAATCATCAGCAGAAGATGAAGAAATATGTCAGATGTTTTTCCATGTCCTGAAGCCACCCCTTATAGCAGCCTGCTTGTGTAATGGGCCACGTTTAGTCCTGGTATGTGCTGCAAGTGTTAAGGCTCCTTTATGATCCTGACCAACATCTTCCCCAATGAATATTTAATCCAGATCACTAGTTGTGTGTGTGTGTGTACCGCCTTCGATGAATCTTTAATTGATACACTCGAGTCGCTCACAGGCAGATTGCAAATGAGTGAAAACCTGCAGTGATTATACTATAATAGGCTATCAGCTACCTGGTGTTATCCCAGACTAAAGCCTCTCAGAGCAGCTTCACACTCTCCTACTGAAGCAATCTGATAACAGCCTGAACACTCATGATGAACAGTCAGAACTCCAGTTTATCTGTTGAGCCGAATTCTTCCATATTTGGTTGGATAGTTGCAGATTTCTCTAAATAATGTGTTCCTTCCATGACGCCAAAGGAGTCATTTTGTTGTCAATTTCCCCCCCCCATATTCAAGGCCTCCTCCGTGAGATGGAAGGTGTGACATGCGTGGGCGTTTGGTATTGTTTAATGTCCCTGGAGAGTTTTCTGTTCAGCGGCACTAAAAGAAACATCCCGCTGCGCTTCAAGGAGCAGGAGAGCAACATCCATTCATGAATTTGTTTTCCTTACACAGGGGGAAACGTTGAGTGCAGCACCGATCAAAATAAGGACATTTTCATATTATCGCACTTTATCATCACTCCTTGTAACATTACTGTGCAGCTATAGATCACGTGGATTGCTTATAGAACTATTACTCTGCACAATTTAGACCAATGCAAGTATTTCATGGAATATATTTGACATTTTCCCGTTTCCAGTCTTTATGCTGAGCTAAGCTAACAAAGCTGCTAGTTGTCGCTTCATATTTAGCGTCCAGTAGGCTTGTATAGCAGGCTGTTCTCACACACGTTCGTAGCTATACCTACGAAAAGTAATGCACTGTAATATCCCATGAAAGAGCGATAAACGTCAACGTTGATTTATTTGCCACGTAACTTCCGCATTTAAGTAACGCCACTTCCGTAGTTATTTTAACACAAACCACGATCTTTTCCTAAACCGAACTAAGTAGTTTTGATGCCTAAACCTAACCAAGTTGTTTCCTGTGAAGACGGAAGTTTATTTTGAGAAGACTGTATGCATGTAACCAGCGGAACTTGACATTCGTAGGAAAACGCACAGAAAATGAGGAATAACTTTTCGTAAGATATCTTAAAAAGTGCAAAAGCCAGACCTATCTCCACAGCGCTGTGTCGGTGCTAAATAAAAGTCTAGCTCCACATGTTATCATTCTGGTATAGGGGAAAAAAATGCTGTCTCTTGTTTGTATTTCTTTCTTTCTTTCGTCTTGAGCGGCGCTAAGCGCAGGAAGGTGCCCTTACAAAATAGATGGTCGTGGCTAGAAGGTAACATGCAAATTACAAAAACTCTTGCGAGATGGTTAAGGTTAGGCTTTGGCCTCGAATGGTTATGGTTAGGATAGTTTATATAAGTAATAAATAGAGGAATATTTCAGGCCACAAAAAACATCTGTTTCACCTTCTCGTGTCCTTTTCGCCATGCGTCATCCCCTCTCTTAGTTTGTCATCTTTCAGACGTTCATATCAAAGTAGCGGGCGGCTCATCCTCATCCCTGCGCCTCAGCAACCTGCCAGATAAGAAACAGGAGAAGAGGGGATAATATAGCCGCCTCAGACATCAGCTCTCCTCCGCTTCCCCTCCAGATGAATACACAATCAATACAACAATGAATTAATAATGAAAGATGTAGAACAACAAGCCTGCATGGGCCATCTTGATTCCAGCCTTTTTAATGCTTCAGTCACTTCCTGTTTGACGTGACGATGCTGCTGCAGGCAGCAAGGTGACTTGTTCTTAATGCATTTGGCATATGGAAATGAATAAAAAGTTGTTTGTTTGTTGAGCACGCAGGTGCTAAATGCGAATTGTTAGAGCAGGAGTGTGTGGACATGTGTTTGTGATGGATCGACCTGTTGTTTCTGTGAAGGTGTAAGAAATCACACTTCATCTCTTCTCTTCCCGTCTGTCTCTTCAGCTGCACTCCAGGCTCAGGGGAGGCAGCTTAGACCACACAGAGACGACTGGCTGTTTTCAACCGTGCAGTGTGTGACTCTCTGTGTGTGTGTGTGCTATTGTTGGAGGTTTAGACATTCCTCAGGATGATACGAGCCATCCTAATTGGCAGATCACTCTGACTTCGGACACACACTTGTAACTACACAAATGCAAAAGTAGTTTGAGCAAACACACAAAGTGGGAATACACAGAAGAGGGAGGTGGTGCATGTGTTAGGTGAACACTTCAAACTCACCTTTCATAACACAGACCTTAATTGCTTTGAAGCTCAAGCAGCAGTATAATAAGACAAAACTAGTTGGAACTATCTAAAAAAGTAAAAACAAACTGTAAAGATTTTCTTTTTCAGCACATTTCCCCAAAGGCCAAATCGGGTGAGTTGCTTTAAAGTGGGACAACTAAGCTCCAGTGGGTGTAGATGTTCCTCAAACAAATAAAAGTCAATAAAACTATTGATATTTAATGTCTTTCTAATATGCCTAAATGCTTCAAAAATATTATAGTCTTTAATCATTATTATTTATTTATTTATTATTATTTATAGTCTTATTGTTTGTTTGAGATTGTTCGATTTTCCATGTAACATCCACACACATAAGCCTCGGTTTTGTAACAGCAATAACATTGTAAGTGGTAAAATTAATGAACATGGGATTGCACATTTAGCCTTGAGTGTTTCCTACATTAATTAAGATGATTTGTATGCCTATTAACAGAATATCTTTTAACAGACTTTTCAGTGTCCCACATTTCAGACATGACTGTCCCACATGAAAATTATAGCATTAGAGTGCTGAGTGCTTTTTTTTGCCTAAACCTATAGAAGTTGTAGTTTTATCACCTAAACCTATAGAAGGTGTAGTTTTATCACCTAAACCTATAGAAGTTGTAGTTTTATTGCCTAAACCTAACTGTTTTTTTGCCTAAACCTATAGAAGTTGTAGTTTTATTGCCTAAACCTAACTGTTTTTTTGCCTAAACCTATAGAAGTTGTAGTTGTATCGCCTAAACCTAAATAAATTGTAGTTTTATTGCCTACACCTAAATAAGTTGAGTTTTATTCTCTACACCTAAAGAAGTTGTAGTTTTGTTGCCTAAACCCAAAGAAGTTGTAGTTTTATTGCCTAAACCTAAAGAAGTTGTAGTTTTATTGAATTTTTGTTTGTGTTCAAAATGTGCAATTCATTCAGTTTTACATGTTAGAAGGTGTTGCTTTTAAGTTTCATTTTCACTTTTACAGCGTAGTAGGTTTCGTGATATCTGCATTTTCTTTTTTTTGGTTTGATTAGGACACATCCTGGGGATTTCAGTGTGGTACTGGGTGTGAATTTAATGTATTGGCTTCATATCACAATATATTCCAGAAATCTGAAATGCAAAAAATGTCCCACATTAGGCTAAATCACCCTAGGTTCTAATTAGGTGGCAGGATCGTCTTCATTTACGCTTGGCTTAGCGCCTCATTTTTGCTGCACAAGTAAAGTGTGGACAGCCTGACTGCTGTGGGACGCCCTGCCGTCTAACAGAGCGGGAGGCCTCGAGCTCCTGGAGGAGCCGGCAGCAGCATCTGCTTAGATGGACACCTTCCAGAAACAAATAGGAAGGAAACCCCACAATTCCCAGGGCTAAACACGGTAATATATGATGGTAAGATGAAAGAGAGCAAAAAAAACTGCATCCAAGAGGAAAATTAGTGGAGTAAGTATTTCAGAGCAGGAAGCTTTCTTACCCGATAGTAAGAAATCATAAGTGCACCTGGAATGACTCTAACCTTGTAGACTTTCCACTGAACCTGAAGCAAGCGTGGGTTAAAGATCCCAAGGTGCTCCGTCTCCCACTGCTGACGTCACTGGGACTCCGCTGCTCAGTGAGGCGGCCTGTCAATACGATGCCTTCAGCCAGTAAATGTCAACCAACCACCGGCCTCTCTGGCTCGCTGTAAAGAGATATTGTTTTCCTAATAATACTGCTAATGATGGGAATAATCTCAGTAGATTTTAATACTATTACGGTGATGTAATTCCTCTCAAAGGATTATATATCTGTAATATTGTTACAGAAGGTTTATCCTTCACTAATCTGGAGTACAGATTATAGAGGAGGCCTCAGAGTGGACAACAGGGCGCTTTAATGGGTTGGAAAAGAAATTCAGGTTTTTACATTTATTTGTAAGACAAAAAAATGGCATTTATAACAGGCAGGTCCTTAGAAGGGCTAATACTATATTGGACTATTGGGACCATTCACTCCTGAAAGTGCGCTACCTCTGGTTCTGAAAATGCTGAAGTGCCCTAAACTTGCATTCTTTCTAATAGCCAGCAGGGGGCGACTCCTCTGGTTGCAAAAATAAAGTCTGATTGTAGAGAAGTCTATGAGAAAATGAGCCTACTTCTCACTCGTTATCAGCCCCATAGATGTGGGTCAATAGGGGCCTACTACAGCCACTAGTAGGTTTTATCATCTATTCACATGGTAGATCACCGAAAGAAGGTATAAAAGAACACGACGGCGACCTCTAGCGACCGTAGTAATTATGACAGGAGCAGAAGTGGAAGTCAGAGGTGGAGGTCTGGCACAATGGATGGGACACAAAACACAGTACTTTCACCCAGGAGACCGGAGTTCGCATCCCGATTAGTTGATTGACAGAAAAATACTTGCCAAATATTTTGATAATCGATTAATCAAAGTGTTTTTTCATGCAAAAATGTCAGAAAATGCTGTTTTCAGCCTCTCAACTATGGAGATTTCTTGCTTTTCTCTGTTTTATATCATATAAAAGTGAATATGTTTGGGTTTTGGATTGACAAATCAAGATGTTTAAATTACATTTTTCACTATTTTCTGACATTTTATAGACCAAATTAATCAAGAAAATAATCGCCAGATTAATCAATGATGAAAATATTAATTAGTTGCAGCCCTGTA
>CAKALU010057163.1:0-25189 GCA_916700995.1 Hozukius guyotensis | reverse complement strand
ACTGGCCCAACAGCTTCCTACTATGTCTAAATCAATCATCCTTTTAATGCCAGTCGTTGGTCCCAACCTGGTCCATGTCAGTACATGGACATCGGTTGCGATTTTTATTCTCCTACTATTGAATACAAAACATCCACACCAGGTGCTGATCAGTCGACATCCTGATATTCCATGTCAGCACTTCATGACTGCAAAGTAGCCAAAAACAGCGGGAGGAGAGATAGCGCTACCTACTGAATCGACACGTTCCCTAAGTGATTACCGTCCCCTCATTCATCAATGCTGCAAGTCCTTTAGGGCCCCGCCATTCACACTGTTCTCCCTTTGAAGGATTTATGCTCATTTTCATTAAAACAACGTTGTTTTCATCAAGATAAGCATACACAAAGAGCGAGCCAGTGGAGGGCAGAATCTCCAGAACTGGATTAAATCTTATGTAATAGCTCCTCGAGTAGCTGTTGCTTGCATGGCAGTGATCAAGCAACCGCACAGGAGGCCTGAGATAGCTTTCTCAAACACTGCTCACATTGTACACTGTCCAAAATGAACTCTTTTTTTTAAATTACTCTTGTTTTCTTTTTCTGAGTTATGACTAGTGAAGTGCTGAGAACTTTTTTACCAGCCAAAATAATTTAATAACTTGTATATAAAGCACACAGCCAGTCAGTCAATGACGATGCCAGTACCAATACCAGTACCGCTAAAGTGATACTGATACCAATAAAGTACTTCACTAGATACCCATCATGTGAATGGAAGCTGTGTGTGTGTCCCACTGGCTCGCTAATCGCCGCCGCATTGCACAGAGTTCATACAGCGGTTACCGCTGATAACGCCGTCCCCTGACCCACGGTTACGGGACCGCGTTGTCGCAGAACCATAACGGCCCCCCCGCCATATGTTAAATGTTAGGTCTGTCAGCACTTGTTGCTGTTGTTAGCGCTGTAAGCACCGTTACCTGCTAGTCGCCGGCTCAGATATCTCCGTGTTCAGAGCCGTGTGCAGGCAGGCAATTCCGGCTGTGCAGCTGCTACAGTAGTGGGTCAATCACACGTCGCAATAAATCGAAGAACGCTCGCGGTGATTGGCTGCAAGCAAAACAGTCATCTTTTTCTAGATCTGGGCACAAAAATGATCGATTGCAGGTATCGTTTGACTGGAGACCTTTTGATACTACTTGGTACTGGGTTGTTTGGGTTGATACCTTAAATGT
Organism: Hozukius guyotensis; assembly: GCA_916700995.1. Lineage (NCBI taxonomy): Eukaryota > Metazoa > Chordata > Actinopteri > Perciformes > Sebastidae > Hozukius > Hozukius guyotensis. The sequence continues at coordinate 23,976 of CAKALU010057163.1, read as the reverse complement.
ATCAAGTACTGATACCCAGCCATAGTCACAGCTCAAAATAACCGGTCTTATCATCTAACTTTGCTTTTTTTTTTTTTTTTTTACAAACATTTCACAAGATTATAATTGGCTCAAGGGTCAGACTAAATCAAATAGCTGGCCACTTTAAGCCCATGTATTATTTGCCATAATACTACTTGCCCATGAGCAAGTTTGATTAACCAAAAGTATAATAACCTCAAAACTAGGTGTTTTTAAGAGATCTTTTATAAAAGATTGCAATTTAGACTGGAAATGTATACAGACATCAAACTGATCTTGACACATACGAGGGTATAAAAGGACTGTGTACCTGTTGTTGCCGATGCCTTAATGCTTCTCAGTAGTGCTCTCATCTCTTCCTATTTGGCCCCATTAGTAGATCCTATTTGAGTTTTTCATGCAGATTTCCAAACACAAAACTCAGACAGGGTCACACAACCAGTTGGGGGTCTGCTAGCGAGGAATGCCCATTGCCTTCCAGTAATTTGTGTGTACCAGAGCACTTCAGGGTGTGCATTAGGTTCTCTGTTGGCTTGTGACCTGTTGTGAGGATTACACCACAGCGATATGTCTGGATGGGTCAGGGCCAGGAGGGGAGGTTCCTCCCAAGAGGGGCTTAGACGGTGCGGCGAAGACTCAACCTTTCCTCTCCGACTATTTAACAAACAGCCGCATCTCCTGTTAGCTATTAGACTAATACTAGTTCATCAAATATGTCACTTGTTACTTCAGTGAATCTTCAGAAGAATTTTTAGAAAAGTCTAATCTCTTACAATTTTTCCTTGTATCAACAACAACAATAAATAAACAATAAAATACAGTAAAAGATCAAATAATCTAGAAATACTCATCTTAAAGAAACATGTATTTGTGAGCTTTCCCATCCCATGCATCCATATTTTTTTGATAACGAAACAAAGATTAGGGCTGCACTATTATGGCCAAAATGATAATCATGATTATATTTGATCACTATTGAGATCACGATTATTTATCATGATGATTCATATTTTTTTTTGCTAAAATATTTGTATTGCATTTTCACATTTAAATAAAAAGAGCTCTGTTGTCACTTCAATGTTGAGCTACATTCCTGCTCATGTATAAATTAGGGCTGCACAATGTTGGAAAAAAACTGACATTGCAATATTTTTTTCTGCGATATGTATTGAGATATTAAAAAATACCGGAATGTTCACTCTAAATATTGTAGGCTACATTTTTAAAGTTAAATGCATCAACCTCTCAACGTGTTGAGAGCTAAATTAAGAAGCTAGATCTGAGAACTTTGTGCTCTTGTTAACAATATATTCATGGGGAGCGGCCATCTCTGGCCTACTGATTTGTCTCCCCCGGTCAGACATGTGCATCTGACGAGCAAAACGAGTAATATACAATACATTACTAAGGTATAATATACAGTACATTACTCTTCTACTCTGGACTGCAGCCGCAACATTTAGATATCCCATTGATTTGACATGCAGCGGTGTTTTCTATGAGCTGAGCACTTATTTTAAACGTCAATATAACAGCCGATCATGTTCATTTAATTGTGGGAAGCCAAAATCATGATCACGTTTCATTTTCGATTAATTGTGCGGCCGAGTTAAATATTTGTTTTAGAGAATTGACATTTTAAGACAATGCCATTTGTCAAAAAAGCATAGCAGTAAATGTTTTTTTCCCAAAGACGGGTTTCCACCAAGGTTGAATATTGACATTTTAATTGCAGTGTGAAGCCTGACAGCTTCTAAACCAGGCATTGACAGTCTGATAAGTAGCAATACGACCATAATTACATTTTTTGCATCCTTCCCACTCTCGTTACTTATGTTGACACTAAAATAAAAAGCAGTCATATCATGTCTGTGGGACGTGCATGTTGTGATTTAATTGTATTTTTTCATTGTATGAACCTACAATCATTCTGCCAGCCAGTGCAGAATGCTCTTCTGTACTATGCTAACAATCTCAATCATCTTATTAAACGCACAGATACAGACACACACACACATACACACAGTTTCCATGGAAACAGGATCCAGGGCCTTTTATGACTGGTTGTTTGCCCAAGACAACTAAAAATGGTCTCAGCAGCCATGCAAAGATGGGAGATAAATCATTTGGATAATAAATAATGGGACATGTACTAATATATAAAGCGTGATAAGATGTTTGTTGTTGCCTTAAGCAGTATTGTTATTGAATTTAGATCACGGCATTTCCATATTCATCAGGCAAATTCTCTCATTCCTCTATTTGTGTGACATCATATATCTCCTTTCTTTTTTTCTGTTATGTTGTCATACTCTTTGTGCTCGGTTTGCATAGCACTGCCTGTAATGTTAACACTCGCACGGACACACATCCAGAACAAAACGCACACACACAAGCGGTCACTTTCCAGCCGCGTTGCCCTTCAGTAGCCTAATGTGTGTCTGAGGTCCAGATGGCGTAGCGGTAGGAGGGCTGGTTCACAGTGCTAGCCGTAGCGCTAGCAGTCTTAGGTTTTGGCTGGTTGGAGAGGGAGAGTCTGCAGCCAGCTACCCCTCTGAGTGACAATGGCAAGTGTACAATTCACGGCTATGCGCTCAGCATCGAGCTTTGCCATGTTTGCAGGATAAACTTGTGCATTTCTTTTTGCTGGAGCCAAACTATGTGGCCGTTTGACACCCCACTGTGAATTACAACAGCGCCATTTTGACTCTTGTGATGCTCTCCTGTCGGCTAGCCTTATTTTTTCTTTTTTTAAGTTGTTTTGATGCAGTTACCACATGCTTCCCTGTTTGTGTCCGCAAATGACAGGAAGTAAGCTGAACAAGGACCTGAAGCATTACCTGAGCCAGCGCTTCCAGAAATCCTCGCCTGACCACGAACTGCAGCAGACCATCCGAGACAACCTCTACCGCCACGCCGTGCCTTGTGAGTCCATTTACACTTCACTCTGTCATTTATCCTTTTTCTCATGTTTTCCATTTGTTGCTCTACTGTCTTCTCCATTTCCTGGCTTTTATGTGAGCTGTTTTGCAGTTCCTGATGACATTTTGGCTTTACACACAGTCTTTACTAGGGATGTCACGATACCAGAAATGTAGTAGTTGATACCAATACCAATGAAATTCCATGATTCTCGATACAAATGCAATACCACGGTAAAAAACAAAAGAATAAATCCCATGTACTTCAACATTCAATACTTTATTACCGTTTCCGCCATGTTGGACTGAAAGCGACTACCGGATGCCAGTAAAACGTCCACCTAAAAGTGTCGTACAAAAGTAAAACAAAATGATTTCTATTCTATTGTCATATTCTACCGTAATGGCTTGTGTTGAACCAAAAAATATTTTCAATATAATAAACATTTTCAGTCCAAAATGGCGACAGCGACTGTTGTCAAAAAAACACAAGAGTTTCGTCTCTGCTTCTGTACTCTTTGCTGTGCTGCCAACCGGCTGCTAACAGCTAACTTTAACTAGCTCTCCTCCTGCTGATTTCAACACGGATTTGCTGTAGTGTAGTGCACAGTGTAGCATGAACAGGGATGCAATTAGACTCAAGCCTTGATGTTTTCTACAGTATCTGTGGTACTGCTGAAAAACGAGTACGGTCACGTTTTCAGAATTTTGGCATCAACTTAGTACTGAAGTATCTGTTCTTGTGAGATCCCTAGTCATCACACACTTTGTTTGTGTGAGTTCCCACAGAACATCCTTTTGGCTCCAAAGATTGTCATTTATTTTTTGAACTTCCTCATAAAAAAACCTCTTGTGCTGAGGTCAGCACGAGCCACTGTCTCAGCTCCGGGCATGTTCAGTTGTGAGTATAGCTTCCTCACACAGACACTTTGGATGGTTATCTAATTAAGCCTGATTATTGCAGTGTAATCCGTGGTTCCACTTGCCTTTTGACCAGTACTGTCCGAGCAGTTAGCCAGGCTGATTACTCGATACCCTCCTTGGAACTAACCTCATGTTGATCGTTTTTATCACACATCGCCCCTCTTCATTCTGAGCTGATAACAAGCAGTGAGCTGATACAAAGTCAGCCACCCTCCATCCATTCAGTTGGCACGGTGTTTGCTTTTCTAATATATTGTCTGATCAGTTAGAGGAAAAGTCTAGTGAGTCCACAGTGAATAGGCTAGTACTGTAGTATTGTCATGTCCACAGGATCAATAGCACCAGTAATTACAGGTTGCTTCGGCTTCATCCAAGTCCCTCACCCTCTATCTCTAACCAGTATCTCCTCTGCCAGAGACGGCTGTGTAATCCAGGAATAGAGGCTTTGACTTTTTTCCTCCCGACTGTCGATATAGCAAAGATCTAAAGGCACACTTTGTTTTTTGATGCTGCATATTTCTCTTGTAGCTGCTTGCAGCTCAAAAGCTGAAGTAGATCCTTGAAGTGTTTTATTCTTCCCTGCTATGAAAAACAACCCTTGAAGATGCTGTTGGTGCCAAGGATGTGGCATTAACACCATAATAGTAGAGTGATAAATGCCATAACTGTGCTACTCCCTCTTGTGTTATCCCTGATTTGCATATATGACCGAAACCAACCGCGTGGACCAATCGGAGCCGGGCTCATCATTGTCGTGATGGCGGAGTTGGAAATCCCTGCTGGCTTTGGACACAGCATGTCTCGCTTATAAAGATGGGGGGGAAGAGACAAAACAAGTAGATAAGAGCTGTAGAAATGACTGGGCTGTATGCAATTTCTATGTTTCTTTCTTTTCCGATCTTACTTTACAGCATTTTAATATTGACTGAATACAAGTATTTGCAGCTGTGGTGCAGTAGCTTCATGTCTATTACTGATGCGTAAGTGCACTTTAGACATATCACATCATACTTTGTCTACAATAATTACATATTTGGAGAACAAAAAACTTGTTGGTAATTACTTTTCACCTCCTCCATCCCCATTTATTTTCCAAAGCCTAAGCATATTGGATTTTTTTTTTGTTTTGCAGCTAATTTCAGACTTGAAAGAGAGCACCTCTCATTTCCCCATAACCGTGTTTTCCCCCTTAACGGTTCTCATCCGTTGGCTTTTCAATTAGTTTATTCGTGGCTCTCTCACGCAAATTACTATCTGTATTCAGGAGGCTTGTTTAAGGGACTTTATCTGCATCACCTCCACTGCCATATGTCAGCCAGACACTGGTGGAGGGTGGGGGTCTGGCCTTAATGGCCATTTTAATCACTGAGTGCTCTATGGCACACTAGTAAAAATCCTGGTGTTGTTAGCAGTAAACAAAGCATGAAGGTGTTCCCCAGACCATATGTTTTATATGTTTTATAGCACTGTAAAGTTTGTGTTGTCATGCACTCGTAGAGGAATGAGAGACCCTCGCTGGAATATTACATTTACAAATAATTTGCCTTTGTGTTATGGGAGGACATGTTACAGTGAATAAGTACTCCCTCACACTCACATAATAACAACACAACACAACACAGCAATTGTATAGCAAAGCATATGTTCATTTACGTAGTGTTAATACATAAGTGAGATGGATTTTATGTGACTGTTTTGGCCTGTGTTTGTGAGAGATCAGTGTGTGTCCATGTTGACGTATGTCCAAAGGTTGTTCGAAGCACCGTCCGTGTGCATGTGTAGGTGTAGGTGTGATTAATGCACAGCAAGCAGGTGGACAAACAGATGGAGAAGTGTTTCTGTGGATGTTGTTGGGGCTGTTCCTGCCTCTAAATCAGGCAAAATGGCAACAACCAACCTTTCTGCACATTCACCTGACCACTTCTGGTACACAACAGTGTTATGAACAACAGTATACTAAAGTCCCAATCTGTCTTTTTTTAACTATATGAATTTGAGCCAAAGTCACATATGTTTTTGGTGAGTTTGACTAAATGATGGAAAATAAGCATTTTGTGCATTTGTCAACTGACGCTTAAATCTGATATCTGGAATGCATGATGCCGTAATGGAAGATACAAAAGCTTTCACATTTAATGAGACATTTTCTGCTCTTCTTGAATGGCCAATTTTCCATGTAAGATAAGATAAGATAAGATAAGATGAACTTTTATTAATCCCCGGAGGGAAATTCGGGTGTCAAAGCAGCAACAGTAGCAAACAGAGTGAAACGCAGGAGAGGTAAAGGTATACAAAAATCATAAAAACAATAAATAGAGATATAAAAGATACAGAGTGAATGGGTTAACATAGTGTGTACAGTCTGTCAATAAATAAATGTAGTATGTACAATACATACATGTAATATGTACATATGTGCAGTCTATAAAGTGGTATATAGAATGTATAGTGTAAAGTAAGTGTAAAGTGCGCCAGTGGTTAGAAGTCCAAGGTGGGTTGCAGATAGTGCGTGTTTGTATGTACCGAAGTCACTGACTATGTTTACATGCACTGCGCTATTATTTTGAATTTGATACAGATCATGTAAACAGCATATTCCGTTCGGATATTCTGAATTAGGCCTTATTCCGAATGGAGAATTTTCCGATTCTGGTTTTAGGATCATTCCTCGGACATGTATACAGTCAATTGGAATATGCGTCTCAATTGGGGGTTTTACGGCAGTTTGCGACACACCAACACAAACCAACTAGCCGACAGTTTGCAGAGATGCACGCCCAAAAGAAAAGCTCACATATCTGGTCGGAAGGAGAAACACACCATTTTTAAACATTATGAAAGACTTGGATATCGAAAGGTTTTTGGATATGCGCAAATATCGCAACGCTGACCTTTTCAAGGTGGTGGTTGAAGGACTGAAAGAGGGAGGCTGTGTTTGCACGGTCTAACAAGTCCCCCAATGGTTACGTTAATCGCAGTATGCACGGCTGCATGTGAACGGGAATATTAGTGGAATATTCATGTTCATTAGCCATGTAAACGGCTTAGTAGGAATATTGTCTTTTTCGGAGTAAGGGCAAAAAAACAGAATATTTTGTGCATGTAAACGTAGTCATTGTCGCTGCTCACTCATCATGTTGGCCTGGGCATGGTGTGGCACCGTCTCTGATTTGATGCATCATTTATCTAGCTGTTGTTTCTTTTTACCCGACAACAAGGAGCTTAGTTAATACTTGTGGAGGTTCATGCTACCCCTTTTTATTCCTCACCCCCTTTACATTGGTCCCCTAAACAACCAATGAGGGGGAAGGGAATCAATAAGGTTTTCCACCGTTGACCACTGCCAATTGTGTTGGTTGGGCTGCCATGCCGTATGCACCACAGCAGGGATTGAACAAGGTTCACTGTGGTGGTGAGTGAGTGCCATCCAAGCATGCCATCATTCCAATATCTCAGCAAATCAAACACTAAGACATAAACTAGTGTGAGGGCACTCTTTGAGTTTTGAGAATGTTGCAGATTTACACACGGAAAAGGTAAAAAAAGTAGCTAACATAAACTATAAAAAGACAGTCGGAGAAATAACAAACACAATGTAAAACTTCTTTGGAGAATCAGTGTAGGGCAGTGAAGTTCACCAGACCTGTCCACCTGCAGGTACTTCTCTTACGTTTCATGCAGCTAGTTGTAAACATAAACTAGTTTCCTCACTCACATCTCCAAAAAGTCAGTCCTTCCCATAACCCTGCTAAAATTTGAAGCCCAGCACCACTCTCACCCTCCCCCATCTGCTGAGGCGTCCGTCGGCTTCCCTTGTGGTCACCCCATCCGCTAGTTCAGCATTCCCAATCTCCCATTATCCCCACCACCCCTCCACAACCCCCCCCCTACCCTGCTCTCATTCCTGACCCCCCCAGCTCATGACACCGCTGCCTCTCGTCCTCTCGCTGCTGCCGCCGCCGCTGCTGCTCCCTCTCTCCCTCTATATCGCTCTTTCTCTCTCGTTTTTCCTGCCAGTTGATCGGAGCAGTGTGAGGAAGACGAAGAGACTTGTACCTGATTTTAAAGCTCAGCATTCTGTGTCTACAAGCCTTGAAAAGGGAGCTCTGGTCTCTCCTGCGTCTAGGCAAGTAGCAGTGTTGTCTGCCGTGGTTGTTGTGATGCTGGTGTTCGCTTCTCAAATGAGGGTCCGCAGAGGGGTCGTGTTCACGTGTGATGAATTGCGGGGGCTAGCGGCACAGACGATTTGACGAGCCGTATATAGGCTAAGAGGACGGCTCGGAGAGAGGTGGGGGCTGAAGCCGCGGGGATGGAGATGGGGGTGGGGGTGGGGTGGAGTTTGGGTGTGGGAGGGGGGCAAGAAGGGGGGATGGGTGGAGAGGAGAGGAGAGAGAGAGAGAGGGAATAGAGGGATGCAAAAACACTCTCACACACTCAAATCAATGCTGGCTCTAGCTAGCCTGTCCAGCTACCGTAAACATATGTACACATGTATGACGTTGTGGTTGTATGGGACTTCACTGTGCTGTCTGATTTCTGCCTCTGTGTGTGTGTGTGTGTCTCTACAGTTTATACAAAAGCAGTAATTTCCGGTGCTGGTGTGGTTGCATCCACAGATGCAATCACATTGTGTCACCTGAACAAAAGAAATGCTCTCACTCACTGTGCCATTCCTAAACAGCAGAAGGTGGTGAATCACGATGGAGTCAAAGAAAGCTAAAGGAAGATTTTAGACGTGAACTTCAGACTCTTACGGCTTTTGTTGACTTTTATCAGGGAGGAAGAGGATGTTACAGTATGTCAGTCAAATACTCTGCGTGTGTGTCCGCTGTTTGACATGTATGACACAAGGGATGTTGTTTTTGTCGAGGCTTGGTTAGCACAGTTGCAACTGTATTTCCAACAATGACAGCTCCTTCCTGTTATACCTGTTCTCAAATACACCCTACAGTTGACGCAATGGCCACAGTTGGTTTAAAACAGTTCAACTGAACTTGGGAGCAGTTCATTGATAAATCCAAGGACTGAATCTTTGTTGACCTGAGTGGACACTGTACAAGTAAGGAGGCACTTTCAGCCTTTCGCTAACTCTTGTTAGGCTACTGGTACATACTGGCATCATGGGCTTGTTTTCCTTCCTAACTGGTTGTTATTAGCTCGTAAAAACAAATTTTATGTCTATGTTTAGTTGAAATTAAAGAAATAATTTGACATTTTGGGAAATACGCTTATTCACTTTCTTAGCAAGAGTTAGATGAGTCCTTGATTGACACCTGTCCCATATCTGTCTGTTAAATATGAAGCTCGAACCGGGAGCTTAGAGAATAAGTGTATTTCACAAAATGTTAAACTATTCCTTTGAGGCTCATATATTATTTTGTGCATGTTGGATATGTTCCCCTCCTGAATAGAGATGGCTCCAGATTTTAAAACAGACTAAATAGTAAATTTTCTTTCCTATATTTGCCATCCTTCCCCTATAAATGTACAAATTCTGTTCATATACATAACTATTGGGGAGGGGCTAGAAGCCCAACACCATACCAGTTTTATTACATGTGGACGAGGGGATCCCAGCATGCAGCAGGTTGATCAGAGGGAGGTTGTGAAGGAAACAATAGCAGCTGAATTGATGCTGGTGGGGAAGTTTTTGTTGTAAAGCTAACAGCGTTAGAGAAGTCAAAGGAATGCTGTCAAACAGAGAGTGAATGATGGGTGGAGTCCCCCAGATTCATTCCTATTGTATGCAAACACTCGATCACTGACACTGGCACACAGTCGGCATGGAGGTAGGTTGAGCAAATGATGCCTTTGCCTCAGTACAGGCGGTATAGGATGTATAATTCTTAATGTAGATGCTTATTTGTGCCTCTGAGTCTGGTTTGACAAATGGGAAATAGTTAATTTCCATCCATAGAAATGGCCTGTAGGAGTTTAGTGCAGATAATGATGCCTTTCAGTCTGATGTCATTATATTATATATGACAGAATTTTAACAATCAATAAACATACAATTTGCCACTATTACTGACAGTTTTCCTGAAAGAAACAAAACTAACAATTATTATTATTACTTTTTGTAAGTATAGCTACGAACGGCGTATGAGAACAGCCTGACTGTTTTTGCAGTTAGTATACAGTAACGAATGTGTAGTACTGTTTTGTATTAATATTAGATAATACAAGAAGTGCTCTGTGGCACGTCCGTTAAATTATGACTTTGTAAAGCTACTCCCAGTGTAAAATTTGGCAAAATAGCAAAGAGAAAGCAAAATGTTATCCAAAGATTTAACACTTCATTTTTTAGTTTTCTGAGATGTTTCTGGAGTTATCTCACCACCGCCCACAATTAGTAAAATCTTTCCCAGCTGCGGGTTACTCCTCTATTTCATGTGTATTGCATTGTGGAACAAAAATGTCCATCAACACCACACTCACGCATACTAACGTCTTTGAGTCTTGTTAGTTTTCCTGTGAATTCCTACATAGAATTAGTATAAAGTATGGATTTGGGATGATGGAAAGTCCGGTGTGTTTTGATCTGCCCTTGGATTTGGGACGGACACATTTAAGGGGTATGTGACAGAGAATGGCACATCACATGACCTTTGACCTTCCTCCCTTTTTGCATTTTCTCACTGCTGTTCCCAACCCCCTCCACTGACTATAGACAATACAAAAGAAATCTAAACATGCAGAGTTGCCTTTTTTCTTTAACTTGCATGCACTGATGTGTACCAGTTGGTCAGTTTGACTGAGGCTACATCCACACTAATACGTTATCGTTTTAAAACGCACAACTTTTTTTACGTTTATGCCTAGCATCCACACTACTCCGGCGTTTTCGAGCCCCTAAAATCTAAGACGTTTGAAAACGCTGCTGAACCTGTTTTATTTTTTAACTCCGGGGTTGCGTTTTAGTCCGTCAGAAACGGAGACCTTTGAAAACGATGATGCAGACACCCACGTTCGCTTATTGATTGGGTCTTATCAGTCATGACGTGTCCTTCCCTGATTTGTCACGCCACATCACATGAACCTTTTCTAAAAGAAAACAAACAACATCAGCCTTGACCACCAGTGGTTAATTTCAACATGGATAATGAGTTACAAGTGTTGCTGACCTTGTTGTCTTCGCTAGCAGCTGTTTTTTATAATGCTACTACTGCCCACATGCGCAGGAGGCAAGCTGTTATTCGAGCGCTTTGCACATGGATGTATTACGAGAACTGGATACAGCATTGGAGGCGGGGCCCCGTTCATTCCTATGATAGTTATTCAATGGTTCATGAAGCCAAAATGGCTCAACTTCCGAGTACAACAGTACCTGGATCTTCCGGCGATCTTCCGCATCCATTGGGCCAGTAGAGCAGGTGCAGTAGCTTCCGCCCGGTCACATGGCTCGGTCACGGGGTCACAGCCGTCACGCTGCCGTCACAGCTTGCTAACTCCGCCTCCCAGCCCTCGCTCCAGCCTCGGTCTGGGTCTCATTCACATGAACGGAGGAAGGGAAATAACTCTGGATTCGGCTATTAGTGCATTTCACAACTTTTAGGGCCTAATGATTTAAACAAGGGCTATTCAAGTGTTCATAATGGGAAGTTGATTCATCTAAAAAAAAATATCCGCTGAGTTACAGATGTCTCTCTCCCAATGTAAATCTATGGGGAAAAGTCTTTTTGGGCCCAATGGCATCACGTGACGGACACGGAAGTTGTAGTACCGCCGTTTAGCCACTACGTAAAATTGGCAACAATGACCGATGCTCTTCCTGGGGGCTTGGCTTTGCATCAAATTCCCGTGTCCAGTGCAGCTTCCTTTTTAAACACCGGCACGCGCATGCCCAGTGTACGTGAATGGTCATGTGATATGCTTTTTCAGGCGCGGTAGTATGGATGGAGATAAATTCTGAAACGGTCCTAAAACGCTCGTCTGCATGGAGATCATTTTCATTTTAAACTGCATTTTAGTGTGGATGTAGCCTCGGCATAATCAGGTTTTTTTGGGTAGTCTATGTTTCATGTTGAATCCTGCTTCTTTTGGGATTCTTCCATACAGTAGTTGGCTCATTCCCCACTGACATCATGATGGCTTTGTGTTACTATCCCGTATCTACCCTTTATCTACCAGTCATGCAACACCTGTAATAATTGCTGATGTAGAAATTGTCCAGCTCGAGCCTTATTCAAGTCCGTGCCCTCCTGCCCAGCTGTAGTCACAGATCTCATCTCTGTCTATTCCACACTTTCCTTCATTGGATGGCTTCTCCCCCTGACTCCTGTCCTCTTCACATGTTGGTCAAGGATGAGTTGTCTGGAACTTGTTAAACACCCAGAGCATGTGTATGAGTTTGTGTGTGTGTAAGGACATCAGTGTCTGTCTGGGGAAGGGCAAAAAAGAAACAGAGGTGTGGGGAGAGGAGGAAAAAAATAAACTGATGGGGATCTGTGAGAATAAGAAAGAATGGGGTGAACCGCCGAGAGAAGGGGAGGGAGTGGGAGAGAGAGAGAGAGAGAGAGGGAGAGCGAGAAGGGGGAGGTGGGCGGGTGCATGTGGGTGCCTGCGAGACGGGAGACAGCGGGGCTCAGTCAGCGAGAGAGAGAGGAGAGCAGCCTAACATTGGTGTGTGTGGGTATGAGACGGAGCGCATTATAAGCCAATGTGTGGATGCTGCTTAGCTTAGCTCCCATTAGCTTAGCATCACAAAGCCAAAGCTGGACAGAGGACAGACGCACGGGAGGAGGAGGAAGGGGAGGGTGGAAAGGAGAAGGAAATGTGAATCTGCACTGGTTTTTCTTCCACTCATCCACACCTGATTGGATTTTTTTTTGTCTCCTGTCGACGTGGTGTTGTTCTGTGGACTGTAAGGGGGAAGGAGAAGAAGCCCCCCTCACAGGATCCCTGAACAGGTATTTTGTGTTTCATTTTGAGCTGTGATTTAATGATTGGGGGTTGGGATGGAGAGAGATGGAGATGGTGATGGAGATGGCGAGGCAGGCAGGCAGGCAGGCGAGGATGGCTGTGCATCAGGCGGAAAAGGCATCAGGAGCAGAGTGAGGGAGACGGAGGCACATCGCTGGCAGTAATGGAGGCTGATGTGTTGTGGTCAAACGGAAGCTGTGTGTGTCTGTCTGCGTCTGTCTGTCTCAGGTATGCGTGCGTCTGTGTGTGTGTGTTTGTCTGTGCAAAGTGTCACTTCCCGTTGTACAGTATATGTGTGTGTGTGTGTGTGTGTGTTTGTGGTGGAAGCACTCCAGCTCTGCGATGTCTGTATTAAGGCTGTGTGATCTGTTGACATGCTTGATCATATTGGAAGCCATTACCTCCAGCAGCTGCCTGTCTGTTTGTCTGTCTGGAGCTTCCAGGATGCTAAGATTAGCCTCTCCTTCATCCTCCCTCTTTTCTTTCTTTCTTTCTTTCTTTCTCTCTCTCCCTCTCGATCCATCTCGTGTCTGGATGACCCCCCCCCCTCCTCATCTCCTCTATCCCTCCATCCCCTCTCCCTCCCCGCCCCTCTAAATGTACCGTTTTAAAAGCCTCTCTCTTCCATTTCCATGTTGCTGTAGGTTGTAGCTTGCCCATGGTGCTTTTTTTTCTGGGTGGAATAAAAAGACAAAGGCCGGCTGTGTGTGTGTGCGGGGGGCATTTTCAGGCAGGTTTCTGGCTGATTTAGCTTCACACTGCACTGCTGGCCCTTCAGGTTTTTTTTATGCTTCTTATCCCTTCCCTTCCCCCGGTCCTCAGACCTCTGTATGGGAATCATTTAGAGCTGAAAGCGTTGCTTATGAAGGGGAAAAATGTAGCACGTCACAGGTCCAGAGAAAGGCCTGTTTTGATCTCATTGTGGTGTGGTGTGTGTGTGTGAATCGTCTCCTCATTGCGAGCCTCTTTCAGCCAGCCGGAGCAGTGAAAACACCCTCCCCCTCGACACAAAACACTCCATCCCAAATGAAAGGCATCCGTTCCAATCATTGAAAACCCATCTCTTCAACATTTTAATTCCCTGCCACCGCCACATAGGGAGGACTGAGATTTTGGGGGTTTGAAGAATTAGATGGCATGGTTGGGGTGTCCGTGAGGCTGGACAATAGACTGTAATAAAACTAAAATGCAAAAAAAAAAAACGTACCCACAATGTAGCTAGAAATGTGAGGACTGGAAAATGCTGGTATCTGCGGCCTGTGCTTTTGGTTGGATTAACCCTTTACTGGGACAGATGGCTCCATCCCCCTGCCGAGCTGACAAACCCCAGTCAGCTCGTCACCCCTCCTGCATTTGTGTGTGTGTGTTTTACCAAAAAAAAAAGCACTAGCAGGCAAGCTGTGGCGAAGATGGTGGATGGATCTGTTTTGGTTTGGGAATATGACGGCAGTCTGCTAGCCCTCCCCTTGTGTCTGTTTGACTGTGTGCACGTGCATACAGTCGTGTGTGCGTCTTGAAAATGATCCATGAAGACATGCCTCAGTATCTTCTTGGAAAATGTGGACTAGCTGGCTAGCTTGACATCAGAGCATGTTTATTGTGGAGATTTAGAGAAATGCTTCTGTAATAGCTTCTGCACAACAGTTGGGTCTATGAGTGTTGCCAGATTTTCAAGGCAGGGCCGTTACCCATGTTGTGTCTCTATTATCATCCACCGGCTACATACTATATTCTTTATATGGCCGCTTATTTCAGCGAGGCAGATGCTACAGTAAACCCAACATAACCAGCCAGTTTGATAAACCATGCCTGCCAGATTACACCAGAAAAATTAGATATGCACATGCTTCATGTGTGTTACTTAGATTAATGTCCTCCTGCGTTTACCCTGACTGCCATAAATACCTCGCAGAGTAAAAGTGTTTATGTATTAGAGGTTTGGCCGCTGAATCGGTGCCGATTGAACGTTTTACAAACTATCGTTATCGGCGGAACTGGGCTCCGATAGTGTCCGATGGCTGCACAGCCGCCACCAGTCACGCGGGGACGTACATCACTGCATGGAGGCTCCGTACACAAAGCCAAGGTAGAGGGGGAGAAAAAACATATCCCTCAAATATATAACGCAACACTATCAGCTCTTTGTCCACGATACAGAACAGGCAGACAAGGAGGAAAAGAAATCATTCACTGTTACTTTAACTGCTTACTGTACCAATTTGGCGTTCTCTCTTCCAAATAATCCAGCCCGTAACCATCCATTCATGACATCAAATCGCACACTTAAGGATCCTCCTTACCCCGGAAATATGCACAAACATTAATGGTTTGCAAGAGTGGCATTTAACAATGTACGAGACACGCAACCGAAGGAATCCTGGCCAGTCATAAACCACAGAACGTGGCATCGCCCATTGCAAATAAATAGATCTTTTCCAATGATGTAATCCACCAAATCACATTTCAGGATGTCCTCTTAGGAATTATTAAATTCGGAGTGACAAAAAAACTGATTTATTAAAAACGGCGTATGTAAAAGTAGCTGACTAGGCTGCTGCAGAAGTAAAGAAGATATCGGTTAACCTCTATTATGTATGATTTACTGAGAAACTGTGGTACATTGTGTCTTTGCTCAGTTCTCTGATGTGCTTTCTGTTTCGGATAATAGGGTAGATGTAGACGGCATACATGCAAATGCGAGTTTGACTTCAAAATGAAATGACTGGACTCTTTGAAAGACATACAGCGGGCTAATTCAATCCACTACTAGGCCTGCCTTTAATGTAACACAGTCATCACATTTCATTTCAAAGAAGCATGATTCAGTGCACGGGGCAATTTGGTTTTCACTTAACACAGGCAGGACTAAGGGAAAGCATTTGCTTGCTATATGTTGAGGCACCCATCTTTATTAGAGAGGGAGCCAGAGCTGTTAGCGTGCATATCACATTGGCCCGCTGCTTCACCCCGCCGCTCCACTTTCTCACGTGAGACGTGCACAGACTACGGGCAGTCGACAAATGAAGGATGCACACATCGTGCCTCAGAGTTGTACAAAAGCAGAATAAGCAATACTGTTCCTGACTTTTTTAACTGATTATTGATATTATTGATATTGGTTTGTTTTATTCCATATTACAAACATTTTTATATTTAAGTTTGTTTAGTTAAAGAGGAAATCAAAGTCTATTTACAGGAGTGTGGAGTTGGAAAGAAGTGATCTTACCTGCCCTCTGTTAACCTGCGTCTCATCACTGTTTGAGGCTAGTGGCTCAAGGCTACTGTACTTTAACCGACTCCAGCGCAACACACCTGAATCTCCAACCGAACTGTCGGCAGTTTCGTTGGTAATGTAGACTTCAGATTTTGAGAAGGAAGAATGATGCATGGAATTCAGATTAAGATGCTGTTTCTAGTTCTGCTGGTTTTGAGTCCATCATGAGTCCATCAGTATCAAGTCAAAGTATCAATATGGCATTTAAGGGTTTGTACGTGATCAGTGGTTGTTAAGATATATTCATTAATAGTCTCAGTAGTACAGTATAGTCTCATTGGTCACCCCTTTATCCACACATTTGACTCTTGTTTGACTGTATGTAAAATATTCAAGTAGGGATGTCACAAGAACCGATACCATGACCAGTACTCATTTTTCCACAGTACCGCAGGTACCATAGGTACCATCAGGGTTTGAGATTAACGCAGTCCTGTCATCCCGGGGACGATAAAAAATGTATTTGGGATGCAGTAAACTCACTATTGACGCGTCCAGGGTATAGCCTATTTTTTCCCTGATAATGCTACATATCAAACAACAAATCCAAGAAATTGGCAGGACGAGAGCTAGTTAACGTTAGCTGTTAGCGCCATGCAGGACTGTGCTGCTTAACGGATGCTAACAGTTAACGTTAACTAGCTCGTGTCCAGGCGATTTCAACACGGGAGGTCACTATTGATTTACATTACAATGTATTCAAGCTCTAATAAGTAAAAAGTATTAGACAAAGGTAAATTATAACGTTATCATGATGTCTTCAAAAGTAATCTTGTAAGATGTAATTTTTGCCAAGAAACTTGAATAAATCCAGTTGTTTGAAGGAGTTGTTTTCACAGCAATATAAAATAGATAATAGAGAGGGAATTATGTTTAACTTCCTAACAAAAAACAACATGCAAATGGTAATAAAGCAGTGTATGTTGAAGTACTGTACAATGGAGTTATTGTTTTACTTTTGTTTTTTTACCATGGTATCGAATTGGTATGGAGAATCGTGGAATTTCACTGGTATTGGTATCGACCACTAAATGTCTGGAGTCATGACATCCCTGCATTAGAGAATCTTCATTATCCTTCACATCTGGATTTTGGTCTCGCTGGTCATTTAAATGAGCGAGGCAGCCAAGAGGAATGAAGCGGCAGTTATTTGGTGTGCTTCTGGATTACATGACATCATCAACATCAGAGCGGCAAAATGGAGTTTGGGCTTTTGGCAGGACTCAGTCAGCGGCTTGAGAAAAAGCCACAGTTGTCTTCCAGTCAAACCCGAAAGCAGGAACAGTTTTGCCCGGCCACACAGGCAGTCGTCACATCTGCCAAATGTACTGGAGACAGAGAAAACACAAATGAGCAGATCAGAGGCTGGGTGGAGGAGTCTGTGGTATTAACTTCCTTAATATTCTTTGTATGAAAGACAGAGTAGATGAATAGTGGCTTAAGGATTAAAAGAGAGAGTTGTTGATGGTGGTGTGGCGGATTTGGAGGACTGGAACAAATGAGAGGACCAGTAAAAGAGGGAACAAACAAAACATGGACAGAAAGGAAAGAGAGAAAGGAGTGATGGAGGAGAGGGCAGCAGAGGGAGTGAGCACCACAAGTTGCCTGTACTATCCGCTGGGTCACGCTCATGAAAATTTTAATCAAGCTTTGCAGATAACAGCTTCTTCTCCAACCTAGCACATATACATTTAACTCTGTTTGTCAATGATTCATGTGTTTTGTGAAAAAAAAAAAAATTCAGAGTTTGTGAGTGCTGCCTTTGTTTCTACGTCAGTCACAAACTACTTAAAATGCACTCTTTTAAATAACTCCTGTCCTGAATGACCTACGTAGATCCGCACACAAGCCGCATAAGAATAGCTGGGCCTATTAATAGAACAATTATGATAATGAATCATTGGCAAACACATTTATGACGGCCTACTTTTCACTCGTGGCACTGATCAGTTCACCACGGTGAATATGTCGAAACAAATAATCTTTTTTCCACCTTGTTTTGTTTATGTGTTATTTTCCGAATTGCCCAAGAAATGAACCCACCACGCTCTGAATTATAGGTGTTTTCCACCTTACCGTGAACGTCGTTTCTCTGAACCCTCTGACTTTTGAAGACAATTTGTATCTAGGTCATACTGAAGTCTGTGTATCTGTTGGTGTAGTGTGGGCATACTCTAAAGGACTGCCTCAAATGGAAAGATGGATTGTGATGGAAAAGACTGTCTGGATTATTTGGTGTTTGAGGTTCTGTAAAGTTTTCAGTCCAGAGTCAAATTTTTTTGTCTCAATGTGTTTGAAATGATCAGAATCTACACACAAACTTCATAATTATCTTAGTCTTCTTCGCTTATGTAGACATGTTTTTAAATAAAACAGCATTCATGAACATCCTGAATGTCACAATGTTGGGATAGGTGTGTTTTCTTAAGAGCCTGAATAACTCGTTTGGATACGTCACCTTCCTTCCTTATATTAAGTAATTACAAGTTCAACTGGCTGGGCGACAGGGCACAGATACCTAATCTTTACTGGTTCATGATGAGGACAGTCAATTTGAATGGCTACAAGAATTTTGACGGTACTTTTAACCTGTCGTAAACGTTATTATACTGGATAGATGCTGCACAAATGGCTAACTTCAAGCACAGAAATAGCTGCAGTTGGCACAAAATTGCAAGATATAACCATACGTGGTGAAATCCAGGGCAAAGAGTATAGAAACAAAGAGACAAAATACCAGTCACTGCCATTTTGGACTCATGCTCATTATATTTATAATATTTTATTGTTCAACACAGACCATTTCGGTAGAATATGACAATAGAATAGAAATAATTGTGTTTTAATTTTGTACGGTACTTTTTAGGCGGACGTTTTACTGGCGTCCGGTAGTCGCTTTCAGTCCATATTGCAATGGAAAGAACAATTGACTTTCACTTCTTGGCAATATACATTCTTTGTTCAGGGTATGTGTGCGTTAAAGGTGCCAAATGCAAGATCGATAGCATTTCTGATGCCTCCGCACGGCTCTCAACATGGCTACGGCTGAGCCGGCGGCTCGCAGCTTACAGTGAAAACAAAGGCAACTGAGCTGACAGAGATAACAGTGTTAACTTTGGGGGGAACCAGAGGGTGGGTGCTACACTTCCGCAACTGCACCATCGGTCGGGGCGGCGTTATCAGCTCTAACCGCCTTATGCGAGCAGTGCAGAACTGTGGCCGTGAGCTAGCCAGTGGGGCACGCTCACATGCACGAGTATGCACATAAAAGCATGTGCAGCCGGCCTGGCTATGTCAACAATGCACGGAGAAGCTCTGATTACAACACACACAGAGGGAGAGTGACTTCATTCTCTGCTCAGGTAGACATTGCTCCTCTATATCTTTACATAGCAGATGTTATTTGCTGCTATATTGATGCTCTGGATATTGTATAGAGAACCTTTAACCAAATTGGTTTTGCTTTTGTAACGGATGATGCTGTTATGTCATCAGTGACACACCGACGGGTGATTGGTGCTGAGTAGATGAACATTAATCGCTGTTACCTGTCACTGTTTCAGGCAACAAGATTTTCTAGATCAAAACAAAGTTAGTTATAAACAGACTTCTTAACCATTTTATCTTCAAGTTTCCTTCGGTTTACTTTAGATCCTTGGTACGGTTGTTGTTGATAACAACATGTTCTCAGACATTGTATTATTTCAGCTTTACATTTCAGTGTGGATCCTCTTTTCAACTCAAACCCCCCTCAGGGCCTCATCCAAGCTGCGTGCCCACATCCGTCTGCGTATTCTTTGCTCGTGGATATTGACAAAAGTTTAGTTTTGGGTGGAGCGATCTTTCAGAGACACTGCCCTCAAAGTCTTCGGAGCCCTGGGGTCAGAACAAGCTCCTCCTCCTAGTTAGTCCAGCAAACAGAAAGTTGGCAAATGTTTTTGTGTTTTTCTCACGTAGTGCTGCGGTTCTGTTATTTTATGTAATGTCACAGAGGGTATATTTGTCACCTCGAAGCAAGAACTCACTCAAAGAGACTGTGTTTCAACACGTCTTTTAATCTGATTATTTGCTCCAAGAAGAAGATGTTATATAAATATGGATACGTTGCTGCTACAGCTTGCCGTTGTGGAACTATTTTTTTCTGTCTGAACAGCGGCATTCGAGGATATTTGGAATTTATTTGGTAGAACAAGCATAAAGTCATGTTCACTTTTCTTTCTCTAAAGCTTTTTGGGTGTTTTGGAGTCCGCAAAAAAAGAAAGAAACCTGGTACTAATATGAAAGAAGTATTTCAGTCCGGTGCACTTGCATCTTTCAAACTCAAAAAAGTGGTCAGATTCAAGCAAGAAGAAGACAGACTTCTGAAAAATGCCAAACTCCACCACCGGACTGGATCCAATGGAGATGTCAAGCAAGACAACTCCCCGCCTTCCTACGGCTATAAACCCAAAGTCGTCCAAGGAGTCAAGCCCAGCATTGTCCTTGTGGAGGGAATTAAATGTAGGTCACAGCTAAAATGCAATGCAAGGCCAGGCCTGGGGGATATGCGGGCCCAGGGTGCTCTATTGCTCTGGGGGAACGCAAGCGTAGGAAATACAACAGATTTTTCACACGTGGTTATTTTTAGAAGCTGGGTTGTGGCTGCATGCATGCCTGTACAGCCTCCTTTCACATTTTAATGTGTTTTGATGCGATTGCGTTAAAAAAAAAAGCTGATTTTCATACCACGTGTTTTTCTCATATGTCATTTAAACCCAGTTGTTGCCAAGCTGAGCACATTTTCCTCTCCCCTGGTGGCATTTCTGTCCTGTCCTGAAAAATCTAGCACGGTTGAAGTGATCATAATTTACCTCTCAGTCTTCCATCGTGTTGGGGAAGATGTTTCAGTGATGCATAATTAAATAACGTAGTCATTTTTTGGTCTTTCATGTAACATCATTGTACTCTCAAATCTAATATTAGTGTCGTCCTCTGCCCTCACAAATGTCAGCAACCTTAGTCTGAGTCTATCATGCCACTAGAAGGGCAGATGCTCCCTTAAAATAGTCTGACATCAATTAAATATAGATGAGATGCTTGGATTTGTCTGCCAGTGAGCGTTAGTTGTGCTTGAAGAGGGAAGAGGTGAAGATCCTCCATATATTAAAGCGCATTAAAGCAATCCATTTTGTTTTACAGTATTTAAATAAATGAGGTCCTATTTCAGGATTTGCATGTGGGCGGTTTGTTCAGTGCAAGACATACAAACACTTTTATCTGTAATTTATTCCCATAAAGGTGGAGTAAGAGGCTCACTGTTGTTCAGCACTAGCTAGAGAGGCGACCCATGGATCCAATATACAGTGAAGAGAGGAAATGAATGTCTGTGCTTCATGTAAAGTGAAGTCTGAGGCGGAGGCTTTCTAGGAGAGCTGGTTAGAGCTGGTTATAGATTTTTCTATAGATTTGTTATTATTAGTCATCTTGATAGCTAACTGACTGGAATAACTAGCTATTTGCTATTGATGTTTCCATGTGGCGTTCAATATGGCAACACAAGCAAAAACTGTGACGCCATTGTCCTCATTGTAGTCCTTGAGCCCAAGATATGACCCTTAAACATCTCCGTTGAGTCGCTTCAGTTGAGATGACGGGAAGATGACAGAAAGGAGACGATTTGATATTGATCCTCTGTAAACTGTGTGACAGTGTAGACCAACTGGGGAGGACAAGGTCACAGCGAGGGTTGGGACCAGCTGCTGTCATGTATTGATTGTGGTTTGAAAGACCTCGTGGTGTAACCGGATGCTCTCTGTAGTTGATAAGCCCAATCCTGAGATACTGTGTGGAGGGGATGAGGTTTTTGATTGGCAGTGTCAAGGTCACGGTGGCACCAAAGTGGTCGCTATTAGCTTTTGAAACTAGCAAAATACTGTCGCAAGTCAACTTTGTTTCATAAAAATGAGAAACTTAACATTTAAATTAGGTAGGTTTGTAGTAGAGGTGTAAATCCCAAGTTTCATCACGATACAATATTGCTTTGATTCTTTGGACAACGATACGATATTTGTTGGTATCACAAAGTCTGCCACGACACAATTTTGATCCAATTCAGAGGCCAGCAATCGATATCGTATTTCATATGTATTTAGCACAATCAGTTACATTTATATCAACTTACAAAAACTAAACTAACTAAATTATGATTTGACATTTTATTACTGGGCTCTGCCAGACATTAAAATGAAAAACAATCTATTCTTTTAATAAAAAATAATAAAAATAGACTTCCCTTTGTTCATTATTAAGTGCCACATTTCTCATATTTAAGTGCAAATGTTTTTTATCAGTTAAGAATTTCAAAATAAAGACATATCTTAAAGATGATATGTATCGATGTGTTCACTTTGGATCGATGATATTGGATTGTTGATCATTCAATTGATATATCGATGTATCATTACACCCTTAGTTTGTAGCATGTTTTACCTTTCAACAGAAACACTACATGTGCAATTCTGATCTACGTACAATCTAATTAGTGTGTTTAAAGGAGTATTAATACATTTTTTACCACTAAGTGTCATAAAAACTCCAAAGCCATCTCGCAGAATCAAAACCCTGAAATATAATCTGTTTGCCAAGTGGTAATGGTTTAAAGGAACAGTGTGTAGCATTTAGGGGGATCTATTGGAAAGAAGAAATGGAACATAATATTGAAATATATTTAAATGGAATATAATATTAATAAATATGTTTTCTTTAGTGTATAATCACCTGAAAAAAAGAGTCATTGTGTTTTTGTTACCTTAGAATGAGCCGTTTATATCTACATACAGAGCGGGTCCTCTTCACGGAGCCGGTCGCCATGTTTCTACAGTAGCCCAGAACGGACAAATCCAAACACTGGCTCTAGATAGGGCTATTCATGTTTTCATGTCGGCCACCATAGTTCTCCTACACGCTTGGCACACGGGAGGAGTTTCAGTTGGTTGCAATCTGCAACCACATCCTGTAGACACATAGCAACATGAGCATCCCATTGAAAACGTATTTCTATCTCAGCTATAAATGTACTTCTAATATTCACTCCACGTTTAGCTCTGGTTTTGTCCACCTACTCCGGAAAAGAATAAGTGGCTCTATTCAGCTCTCAGGATATTTGACTAGAAGCTTCACTAATGGCTGGTTTACTTTGGCTCTCTGCTGTTTCGTGCTGGTTGTGAACACTCTGCCTACTTGATCTTGTTTCCTTGGAACGTCTGAGTACAGTAGATGCATGGAGAGCCTTCAACAGGCAACTGCAGTCTAAATACTGACCGAATAAACAAAACAATGAGCTGCAAAGAGCTGCAGGGTTGTGATGATTTTCATTGGGATTATGAGTACTAGTAGCCCTTTTCACAGCACAGGAAGCTATTAGATTGGACGTTTTCATGAATGCAGATATCAGGGTTGCCACACAATTTCGTGGACAAAATTTCCAAACTTTTCCATCACTTTTCAAGGAACCATAATAAAATTTCCATGAACATTCACAACTTATAAGTACACAAACAGAACTGTATAGTATACTTTACTCCAAATGTTAATTATTGTATAAACATTAAAAGGCAACCTTTTTCAGTCTCTAACAGCTGGTTATGTTCGTGTCAAATATTCCAAACTGCAATTACAGTCAATACATTGTCTTTTTTTTTTGTCTTTAAAGCTTTACAAGCAGCTGCTTTATTGTATTAACATTAAATGGCAACCTTTTTCAGTCTCTAACAGCTGGTTATGTTCATGTCAAATATTCTGAACTGCAAGTACAGTCAATACATTGTCTTTTTTTTTGTCTTTAAAGCTTTACAAGCACTTATATCAGTCTGGCATTGGCTTTCAAGCATGAGTGGAAACAGAACTGATCAGTGTATTCTCAAGGCATTTTATTAT